>CM053513.1:28667287-28928818 GCA_028627145.1 Eidolon dupreanum
TGAGGTCCGAGAGGTGGGCCAGGTCATTAGAGCCTTGTAAACCTGGGTAAAGACTGGGTTTGTATTCTAAACACAACAGAAAATCATCATAGGGCTTTATTCTGATGATATGATATGATTTACTAATTAAGGATGATATGATTTACTAATTAAAGAAAGTCGTTCTGGATTCCATGTAAAGAAAGAATTGTGTCAGGGCAAGAATTGAACTGGAGAGACCTGTTAGAAGAACGTTGCAAAAGATTGGCTGAGAGACTATGTTAGCCTAGACTTCAATGGTAACAATGGAGTAGGTGAAATTTCATTGGATTCGGGATATATTATGATGATGGAGCTGATAGAATTTGCTGATGGATTGAATATAATGGAAAGAAAAGAGTTTGGGATGACTTCCAGGTCAATGGAGTGGAACATGAGTGTCAATTGCTGAGAAGCGGAACACATGGAAAGGAGCAGGTTTGAGATGTGAAATCAAGCATTGAAGTTGGAGATACCAAGTGGACATACAAGGGGAGTTATCAAATAGGAACTAGGACATGAGCCTGGAGCTCATGGGCATAGTTAAGGCGAAAGAGAGAAATTGAGAGGCTTCAATATACAGATGGTATTTAAGGCCATGGAACTGGGTGAAAGTATCTAAGATATGAGTATAAATGAGCATAGATAAAGAAAAGGTCAGCGACTGAGTCCTGATGTGCTCTAACATTTAACAGTCTTGGAAGGACTGGCCAGTGAAGCAAGAGAAGCAGGAAAAAAATGTGATCTGGAAGGAATGATCATCATATCAAATGGTATTAAGAAGCCAAAGCAAGGTCATGAGACATGACCACTGGATTTGGCAAGATAAAGGTTATTACTTGATCTTGACAAAAGTATTATTCTTGGAATAGTCAGTGCAAATGCCAGAAATGGAGGGAGTTGAATTGAAAATATGAGGTGATAAAGGAGAGACAGTAATAATAGACAATTTTTAATGGGCTACTGCAATAAAAAGGAATAGAAAAATGTGACATTACTTGAGGGGACAAGGATAATAGAGATAATTAATATCCTGCTTATAGCCTAATGGAAATGATTGAATCAAGAAGGAAAAATTGTGGATGTAGGGAGAGAGAATAATGCTGGATTGAAATCATTGAAGAAGATCTGATGCACATGTGTACCAAGACTGTTGAACAGAATAAGGTTGACTTGAAACTTGTGGCTTAAAATCTTTGATATAAGAACGGTCAACATGGTTACATGTTGTCCTATATCCATGTGTCAATGGCTGAGTGCTGATATGAAGTAGATAAACAATTATGTTTAAGACAGGGTTGGGTTTTTCTAGTGAGTAAGATGGAAAGTGAGAGGGGCAGGGCAGTTGTGAGTGTAGGCAGTGGAGTGATTGATTACAGAAAGCCACATAAAAAGAAAAGACAATAACATAGAAGAATGGACAGTGAAGAAGTGGTAGGCCATGCTAGATTAGTTGCTCCAAAAGGATTGATTGGGGGTGATGGTGATGATAGAGCTAGAAAGATAAGAGATGATTAGTCAGAAGAATATGGAATACCTGAAATCAACATTTGTTGGAGGTAATATAGTGATATAGTAAGAAGTTCTCTGAGGTATATGACTTGATAGTGTTTTGATGAAACACAGTAGAGAAGAAATACATTAGAAGTGATAATATTAAGGAACTCGGAGTCTAGGGTGCTTACATGAGCAATTTTTGTGGATGCTAAAGTCACCAAGCATGGGAGTACGAAGTAGTGGTAGAGAAAAAGATGGAAGATGGGAATCTAAAACCTTCACTGAATAAGGAAGAGTTAGGAAGAGGCTGGTAGATGACTCAATAAAAGGGGTAGAGGTCTGATAACATGTGCTTCAAAGAAGCTGAGTTGATTGTTGTTGTTTAGGGAGGAAGAACATAAACATATCTAAAAATAGCAAGGAGAGTCAAGGATATCACTTCTAGGTCCTCTGTAAATGGGGTATACGAGAGATACAGCAACCACTTGAGAAAGCTGAGAAGGATGTAGTATCTTCAAAGGCTAGCCAAACTTCAGTTAAAGAAAAAGGAACCAACCCTACATTCCAAAGCCCATAGTGTAAGGGTTTGGCTGGCTGGGAGTAGAAGATTGATTCCGATCAGTGGGTGTACTAAAGTCTATGAATGATAATAAATAACCTGGGGGCTTGGACTTCTGTCCGTGCTGCTGAAGTACATAAGGCATTTGGCATAATGAGATTAATTCTGATGGTCTCTTAAGAAAAGGTGAGTATACATCTTCATTGTAGCCTCTGCTTTGTGCCTGATTTCTTGGCACCTTGTAAGAGAGGCAGGTAGTATCATGATCATTGGAAAGTGGCAGCCTTACCAGCTGTGTGGCCCTCCCTTCAATCTTGCTAAAGGTGGTAGGTAGGGAGAGGGCTGATTGTACTAAAGCCAAACAAGTTCTCATACCCTTGCTTAAATTCTCTGAGCCTTAATACAGATATATTCCATTAAGCCATCAAGAACACATTCCCTTGGAAAATTCCTTCCTTCAGTGTCCAAAGCTATGTACTATGACTCCCAAGTACATTAACTTACAGCTTAATCAGTTCTACTGTAGCCTGCTTATCCTATAAATCCTCGAGTATTAACATGAAAAAGCATACACCTAGGAATGGCATTGGCCTTTCCTAGATTACACCAATGAAAGTTGATGTGATGTATTGGCTCTGTCCCAAAGGGCTTAAATTAGGTCACTAAGAAAAAGTCTCAAAACTGCTGTTCATTAAACTTCTTAAATTCCATGATAAAAGCATATATGAAAATAACAACTGTTTATAGTATTTTCTTTCTGACAGTCGTGATCTTACTTCCCAGCATACTTTGAACACATATTAACACTTGCCATTAGTCTGGTTATAGTTTACATATACAAAGCAACTCAGTGCTAAATAAATTAGCAACAGTTTATAAAATGAAGCATAAAAACAAACAAGAGAAAATGTACAAGCTGCTAGGTGATTATCCAACAATGAACTATTCTGAATAAAGAGTGGGAGGAATAGAGTTCAGAGAATTGAAACTCACATCCCAACAAGTTAAAAGCTATCAAAAGAGCCTGAGTAACAGCCTTTCACCTCTATCCAACATCTCAAAATAAATTCATGACACAATATTTGAAACAATGGTATTCTGTTTTAAAGTTTCAAGTCCAAGGTGTTAATGCTTACTACTGGAGTTTGGAATGCCCAGATGGTTGGGCTTGACAACCTATTCAACATGCCTGAGTCTTGTTGGGACACAACATAAGGTTAATGCAGGTGGTCAAAGCAGAAAAATTTTAAATATAGTCATTGTTATGATTTTGAGGTCTTAATGAAAGTCAAATTCAAACGTATAGCGGTGAGACAGATGAAAAATAAGATTTGATTCAAAAGTCTTGAACTAGAAAGCTTCCATAAAAGTTTAGAACAGATAACTCTTGTATGCTCATACTTTTCCATTTTTACAACTCCACCTTTGTATAGTCATTACTCTCCTTGAGAAAAGCCTCTTCTCCATATTTTTTTCCTCTTCAAGTTCTTTCCCAAAGCTGCTGCCAAAATCAACTTCCTCTGTTGCCATCCTGACAACGTCACTCCCTTCCTAAAATTCCCTTTAATGGCCTTTGTTGGTCTTTGTGTGAGTGGCAGACTTCTTGCCCTGACTTAGGACAAACACACTATTTCTGTCCAGATTTATTTAAGGTTCTTATCTGTTTTTACAAAACCACAGGTCATTTAACTCTCTATGTAAATTAATTACCTTTCAGCTTCCCAACTTTTTATGCTCGTTAATGTTCAGATTGTAAACATTTTATTTAGTTTTGGTCAATAAGAGTTCCTCATTTTACCTCCACCTTCTCCTTCACCCCAATTCCAACACAAATACATATACATTCAAAATCTCTAGATCTCTTTGCCTTATTCGAATTTCTCCTGAAATTTAATTATTTTTATGAGAACTACACAAGAAATTGTCCACACAAAAATTTTTGTTTAATAAAAAACGAACAACAATAAAAACAAAATACTCTTAAAAGAAGAAAATGATGTTGTGGAATTTCCCTAAGGAGTGCAAAGACTTTTCAGAATGAGTCACAGGAAAAAAGTATCTATTATTATTATCATGGGCAACTTCTAGGTAAAAGTTCTTCGATTCACCATTGCTATGTTCTTTTTTCTTTTTAGACTTTTTTTTTAACCTAAGAGACCTGAATTCAAGTCTGAATTTGCAAGTTCTGTTATTTTTTATCATTTAATCTCCTTGAACATCGACTTCTTATTTGTAATGTGGAAATAATAAGTTTTTCTGATGATTCAATAGCATTTGCAAAAATGCTTTATAAAATAAAAAGTGCTACATAAATACAAGATATTATTATTACTTCCTTCAAATGTTCCCTTTAGACTGAGAACTTTCCCAGGATTTCCCCTTTCCCGTGCATTTTTATCTGGAGATAAATCTGGTAGTGTAGTTATAAACTTAGCTTCTAAACGGGAAACTGTTCTAAATCTCTCAGAGAATATATTGAGTATTGTTGCTGATAATTTCATTATTATATTTATAGAAAACCAGATACACTAATCTCATTTTTTATTATAATTTTTTTAAATATAGAAATTATACAGAAAAAAATTATCAGTAACCTCACCAACCCAAAAAACAACTATTAAAATTTTTGGTGTATATTTTAAGTATCTTTTCCTAATACATATGTATAACCTTTATAAAATGTTTGTACATGCCAGATGCTTTACATAAATTACCTAATTTATTCTTCACAACAACCTAGTGAGATAGGTACTATGAGCATCTTCTGTCTGTCACAAGAAAAAAAATCAGTTCAGAGAGGTTAACCTGCTAAAAGTTATGTAAGTTACATGGCTGCCTGATGTTGAAGTCCCTACTATGAAGTACTCCATGTTCTATCTACAATACTATGATTCTAATGTGTGCACCACTTGTGTGCCATTTTTTTCACTTACCATAAAATGGTGACAATTTTACTGTGTTATATATGCATTAAAAACATGATTTTTAATATCTTTGTTGTTTGGATGAGTCGTGATTTATTCACACCTCTACTATCAGATAGTTATGTTATTATCAGATTTTCACTATCATATTCACTTTTTTTTAGTAATAATTAAATTTAAGCTCAATTTCCAAAATTTTTTTCTAGCATTATTGAAATATAATAGATAAGTAGTTGCTTGTATTACATTGTACAATTCAATGGGTTTTTCCAATTATAGCTGGCATACCGTAATATATTCATTTCAGTTGTACAGCATAGTGATTAGAGATCTATATAACTCACAAAGTGAACACCCCACTAAATCTAGTACCCTCTTCCCCCTTACATGTTTGTTACAACATTATGGTTTTTTTTTTTTTGATCTCAAAGGGTGACATTAGTTAACGAAATCTAGTAAGTTTCAGGTGTACTAATTACAACATTATTAGCTATTTTCCATGTCTATTTTGTAACTATCCATTTGTACTTCTTAATCCTTTTGCTCTTTTTTGCCTTCCTCCACAACACCTCTCCCGTCTAGTAACCCTCAAAATATTTTCTGTATCTATGAATTTATTTCCATTTTTGTTATTTTTTTGCTCTTTAGATTCCATGTGTACGTGAAATCATGTGATATTTGTCTTTCCTTATCTGATATATTTCATTCAGCGCAATACTCTCTAAGTCTATTAAGGCAATATCTTTTTCCATCCCCTTCCTTTTAGTCTGTGTGTCTTTTAATCTGAAGTGAGTCTCTTATAGGCAGCATATATAAGAGTCTTGTTTTCTTATCCATTCAGCCACTCTATCTTTTGGCTGGAGAGCACTTAATTGTTTTTCATTTGAAGTGCTTGTTGATAGGAATGTAGTTATTCATTCTTTATTCATGTTTCGATACACTGTTTTCTTCTTAAAGAAGTCCTTTCAATATTTTCTGTAATACTGGCTTGGTGTTGGTAAATTCTTTTAGCTTATTTTTGTCTGGGAAGCTCTTTATCTGTCCTTCGACTCTAAATGATAGCTTTGCTGGATAAAGTATTCTTGGTTGTAGATACTGGGTTTTCATCATGTTGAATATTTTGTGCCAAGCCTTTCTGTCCTGCATAGTTTCTTTTGAGAAATCAGCTGCCAGTCTTATGGATGCTCCCTTGTAGGTAACTAACTGCTTTTCTCTTGCAGCTTTTAAGATTTCCTCTTTGTATTTAACCTTTGGCATTTTAATTACAATGTGTCTTGGTGTGGGCCTGTTTGGGTTCCCCTTTCTTGGGACTCTCTGAGCTTCCTGGGGTTGTATGTCTATTTCCTTCAACAGGTTAGGAAAGTTTTCCGTCATTATTTCTTCAATAGCCCTTCAATGTCTTGTTTTCCTTCAGGTACTGACATGGATATTTTTACATTTGTGTCCCATAGACTCCTTAAATTATTATTATAGTCTTGGCTTCTTTTTTCTTGTCATTCTGATAGAGTGTCCTTAGCTTCCCCACCTCTATATCGGTGGTTCGATCCTCTTCTTTATCCATGCTGTTTATTCATTCTAATATATTCTTCATTTCAGATATTGTGTTCTTCATTTCTGATTGGTTCCCTTTTATGATTTCCATTTCTACTTTTATGTTTATTATCTCTTTGTTAAAGTTCTCACTTAATTCATTTATACTTACCCTAAGTTCATTGAGCATCTTTATAACTAGTGTTTTGAACTCTGCATCTTTTAGATTGCTTGACTCCATTATTCCTGGATCTCTGTTCCGTTCTTTCATATGGTTTCTGCTTCCCTGTCTTCCCATTTCAGCTGCCTTTCTATGTCTGTTTCTATGTACCAAGCAAAGCTCCTAAGTCTCCCAGTCTTATTAGTGTGGCTTTGTGTGGTAGGTGTCCAGTGGCACAGTCCTGAGAGGGGTACAGCTGCAGGCCAAGTTTAGCATTAGCCTGTGCCTTTTAAGGGCCACCTGTTAAGATTCAGCAAGCACTCCACAGAGGCTGTGCTCATAGTTGCCTCAAGAGTACAGAAGAGTCCATGCCAGAAGCCAAGGCCAGCTGTCACCAGTGTGAATCTTGGCTCTGCTAAGCAAGGAATACCGAACTCGCCGAGGACACAAATGGATGTGGCTTGGGTGGGACCATGAGTTGGGGGAAGCAGAGTTTCAGTGAATCCTCTGAGCAGAGTGACCTCTGTTATCCAGTTCCAGGACATCTACACACAGTGGGAGTGGGGAAGGCTCAACAGAGGAACAATGGATACCACCAGCACTTCTGCCCCGGAGAGATCTTCACCTCTGGCCTTCATTCTGACAACTCAGTGTCTCCTTTTAAGTCCCTGGTGCCCCACGTGCAGCCTGCCCAGCACTGGTGCTCAGAGTGAGCAGGTCCGTCAACATGAAAGCCCACTTGCAGACACGGCCCATTTAAAAGTCATCTGCAGATGCTGGCTGCCACTGCCATAGCCTATGTCCCACTCAGCCACTAGGGACTGGGCAGCCTTGTGTCTTCGCCCCCTCCTACCTTCTACTGTTGCAGGTTGATTAATTCTCTTCCTAGTTGTAGTGCTTCTGTTTGTCTGGATCTCAGGCAACTTTGCTTGCTGTTGGCTCTGTGTTTTGGTTATGACTTTGATTTGGTTACAAGAGAGATGAACTAAGCCTCTATTATCTATGCCATTTTTTTCTCAGAACCCAGAATTTTTTTAAATGAGGAAATATATCATGTAGAAATTAAAAATCCCTTCTGCATAATTCTCCAGGATTGCTTTCCTTATTTCTAACTTTTTTTTACGAAAATAAAATCATCCTATGTTTTGAAACTTGCATTTTTTTTTTGTCTTCACAGGATTCCATGGATGTCTTTCCATGTCAGTCCATGTGTTAATCAGGACTATTTCCAGAGCAAGAATTAGATACCAATTCAAACCAATTAGATAAAAAAGGATTTCTTTTTTGCTCATATAACTGCAAAGTCCAGATCTATACCTCCTGTGCTGCTAGATCTAAATACTCTAAAGATAGCATCAAGAAATCCTCAATCTCCCTCTCTCTTTCTTTCATCCCCACCCCCAGCTCTGGTCTTTGCCTTCCTCTATAGTGGCTTCCTTCTTATGTGGGTGCCAGCAGTTTAACAGTGCCCTTGAAGGGGGTGCACCTCTTTCCCAATACTTTCAGCCAAAATCCCAGAGTGGACAATCATCAGCCCCGCTTGCGTCAGGGCCCATAACTAGAAGTGAGGGGTAGAATCACTTCCAACCACACCACACTAACTGAATGTGAGTAACACTTGGTTTCACAAAACAAAATCAGGCACTGTTACCAAAACAAGGAAGAAAGGAGGCTGGGAGGGTGCAACAGTAAATGTTTGTTATGGTACACATAGATTTGTCTCACCATGTGTGATAATTTAGTTTTTAACTTGACATTTGGATAGTAAATTATTTAACTATTGTCTAAACTATTCTTAACAAATAGTCAAAACTAATATATTTTATACTTACATTGTCTGATTTTTTAAAAAATTTAAGTGTCTTTGGTACTCAACTGACTTCATATTTGTTACATAATGTATCATAGCCTTCTCATTAATTAGCATCACTTTCTATGGAAACAAACATACCATTAGTTATGGGTTGATTTGTGTATCCCCGAAATATGTGGCAGTCCTAACCCCCCAATACCTTAGAATGTGATCTTATTTGAAAATAGGGTCTTTACAGTGGTAAGCAAGTTAAAATGAGGTCATTAAGGTGGACCCTAATCCAGTATGACTGATATCCTTACAGAAAGGGAAAATTTGGACACAGAGAATGACACACAGAGGGAGACTACATGGAAACATAGGGAGAAGATGGACGTATGACTGGAATGATGCATCAATAAGCCAAGGAACACCAAGGATTTCCGGTAAACACCAGAAGCATTAACAAGCAAGGAAGGATTCTTCTCTAGAGCCATGAGAGGGGATGACCCTGATGACACCTTGATTTCAGACTTCTAGTCACTAAAACTGTAAAACAATAAATTTCTGCTTTTAAGCCACCCAATCTTCAGTATTTTGTTATGGGATCCTTGGGAAACTAATACACCATGCTTAACTTTCCTGGAGGACTTTACTTCAAAATGTTAGTGAAATGCAAATAAAAATAACAATGAGATCTTACTTTTTGTGTAAAAGACTGGAAAAAATTTAGAAAAGCTGTGTTGTGTAGCCAGGGTTGAGAAACCACTGTCTGAATACACCACAACAGAAAACCAGGAAACAGCATTATATCAGAAGCCAAAATAAAGACAATTTCATGTTGAGAATGATCAATAGTATCAAATGTTGCAAAGATATAAAAATAAGATGTGAAAGGTATCCAATTTAATTAGTAACTAAGATCATTAGTGACCACTGGAAAAGAGATTCAAAAGAAAAGTGAAGATGAAAGACAGTTTGAGAAATGAATAGGAAGTGAGACATGGATATATGAAAGTAGATAACTTTTTCCAGAAACACACATAATCATTCACTTGACAACCCTGATATAAGCTGTAGTTCTACATGACCAGGACTGTGGTGAATTAAAAATATGTCCACAAAGTCTACAATACTCTTTGCTTCAGGAAGTGGAGCTTCATTTCCCCACCCCTTGAGTGTGGGCGACACATAATAACTTGCTTCTAACAAAATAATATGGAGGAAGTGACCATGGTGGCCTCTCATACTAGGTCTTTAAAGGCATGGCAGCTTCCTTCTCTTTCACCCTTGGAAAATTGCTCAGCAGAAGCCAATTGTCTGATCATGAGGACACTCAAGCAGCCCTACGGAGAGAAACCAAAGCCCTTGCCAGCAACTGTGTGGGTAAGCTGTCTTGGAAGTGGAGTCTCCAGCCCCAAGTTAAGGCTTCAGATGATTTTAACTCTAGCCTGCATCTTGCCCAGAGCTTCATAAGAGACCCTGAGCCACAAGCACACCACAAATGCATTCCCACAAAAACCATGAGGCAATAAATATATATATATATTGTTTTAAGCTGCTAGATTTGAGGGTAATTTGTTACATAGCAATGGATAGCAATGGATAGCTAATGGAGGGTAATTTGTCACACAGGGATTATATAGATAGTAAACAATTTAAATCCTCATATGGCTAATACTGGTACTTATTATTTCAGATTTGAAGATATTTCATATGAGATTTATCAGAAATCTGTCTCTTTTATCCAAATTTGTCAAAATATCCATATATATGTTTAATTTGCAGTTATTTAGAAGAAAATTACATCATTTAATTTTAAGTGGTGAGTAATTTAATTTTTTTATTATGTGGGTATGTGGATATATATATTTTATGCTGTTTTTATAAATTAATGATCTCTACAAAAGACAATATCCCTGTCTTCTAAAATTAGAACCACCCATACTTTATTCATTCCCAGTTTCGTGTCTGGTTTGAACACTTGTCATTTAATTTGGGAAAACATTTGAATGAAAGTAATAAATTTTTATTGCTTTCGTTGGAACATTTACTTTGTCAACTTTGGGAATGGACTTTATACTTGGTTGGTTTTCATCCTTTCCCTAAATTACTTTTACAATTTTCTTTCTTTACCTTTCTCCACTCGGAAAAACTCTACTTTTATCTTTAGATTTACAGAGGATGTTTAAAAAAATCATTTCAAATTGTGGCTTTTCAATAATTAGAGAATAGATACACAGAATTAGACTAATCACATTCTTTGGTTGAGGTCCACTATCAACACTGCTCTCTTTTAAAATTAACTTTAGACACCTTTAATACTCCATCCTCATGCCTAGTTTCTTCCCTGCCTAGATCCCACACCCAAAGACTCTGCTTAAATTAGTCTGGGGTTGGACTTGGGTCTCATTATTTTTAGGAATCTGTCCAGCTGATTCTAATACGTAATCAAGTTGAGAACCAGTATGTGGTGGACCCTTGCAATTCAAAGATGATCCCAAGACCAGCAGCATTGGCTTCACCTGGGAGTTTGTTACACATGCTGAATTTCAGTTCCCACATCAGACCACTTCATCAGAATCAGCTTTTTAAACAAATTCCCCAGGTGAGATCCATAAGCACTTTAAAGTTGGAGAGGCACTGTTGTCGAGCATGGGCTAGATTCAAATCCTGGCTCTATCATTTATTAGCTATGAGAACTTGAATAAGTACTCAACCTCCCTGTACCTCAAATCTTTCACCTGTAAAGTGAGGATAATAATAGTAGTTACTACATATAGGGTTGTGGTGAGGTTTTCATATTGTACTATGAAATATTGTACTAAAATGTTTAGACTAGGGCTTGACTCATAGTAAGTGCACAGCAATGTTAGGTATTGTTAATTACCTTTTGTTGGCTTGAATTTTAAACATTTGGTGGGAGTTGTTAAAATATATAGTTTTTAAATTTTCAGAGAATAGAATTTTAAGGCCCACTGTCTTAGGAGTTATTATTATAATATGAATTATTCACTTTGTAGTTCTAATCTCATAAAAAATAATTTCAAAACTGAGATTGATGTGCAAGACCCAGCTGCAAAAATTCAAAGTCAGCTACATGCAACTGCGCTCTGGTTCCCCTATTTCATCTAACAGCGTTTAGTTGGTTTTAAGTGACATTAGAAAAGGCACACCAGATGTGCAAGATGGCTCCTGAAATCTAAAGTGGGACAGATGGTTCTCTAGCTGATTGACAGCATGAGGAGCCCTGCAGCAAGGGTCACCTCCTGTGGAGGACATCCCCAACCCACCATTCTGCCTGCAAATGAAACTTATGTAAGAAAGAAAAGCAGGGATGGCTATTAAGAAAGTCTTCGTTTTCAAATATTCATTGTAGTGAAAAGATTCTCTACAAAAGAGTCACCTAGATGTGGAAAAAATTTTCTAACCTTTGACAAAGAACTGACTTTTTGCATAGTTATAACAAAGTAGGTAGATTCATGTTTGAATACAATACTCAGGATACTGGAGATAGAGCCGTGATTAATGAAAGAACAAAGAAATAACGTAATCAGGATTTATCGGCCACCAAACAACATTGATTAGTACAACTATTTCATCATTTTTAAATTTTAATTAGAAAGCTGGACATCTATTTGCAATAGTTAATCAAGAATTTACAGTCTAGGCTATACCACCTATATGCTTATCCCTCTCACTTTTTTTTTTTCAAATTCCTTTCTAGTACTTCAGATCTTCAAGAAAAAAAACTTGTAAACCTCACATTTATTGCTTGTAAACTAAGTGCTGGACCCTGTGCTAGGTGCTTTCTCATAACTTTATATGATTTAGGATCTCAGAGACACCAATCAACTCTTTGTTCTTAGGTTCATACTAATACAGACACATAGGCCTCTAATTTTATTGATGCTTCTCTTTATCTCTTCTGCCATTAGAAGGAAACCAAGCACAAAATGTGCACCAGGAAAGTATGTCCAAGCCTAAGTTCAGAGTGGACATATCACTAAAAATAGCCAGATGTGTCCAATTAACACGAAGACTGAGATTTAGGGCTGTTCCCTGAGGCTATTCTCTAAAGCTGCACCCACTAGGATCCCCTGTCTTGTCTCCTTTTATCTCCACCCAACCAGCTGCACCTTGCCATGCCCACCATGCTCCCTGGGCATCTAGAACATAAATATTTCCAGCAACTCCAAGGTCTTTTTACTCACAATGGGTAGCAAAGTGCCCTTGGGCTGAATTTTCTGACATAGGTGGAGAAAAGGTGAATGTTGCCCATTGCTGGCATCACCCGTGAAGTATACAGGCATGCCATTAAGCTTTAGTCCCTACTAGCTACGAAGGTTGCTCAGGCTGCAGATAATTGATTCCGGGTCTCTGCCCACATTTAATCTCAAAGGCTGAGTGGATCAATGTTTGTCGTACATTCATGGAACACCAGTTAGGAAATGTGCCTTATGCTATTAATTATCACTTCTCACTCCCATATTTTCAACTCTTTACTAGTTCTTTCCCTTTTAACTTAGAAAACTAACCTGATCCATTCCTTATTTTCCCTTCAGCTACCATTGTCTTCCTTTCACCAAATAGTTAAGCTTTTGGAAAAGTCTACACTTTTCTCCACATTATTCCTAATCGCTCTTTTTTCATCCTATTGTAATCTAGACTTTAGTGAAACTATTTTTGCTGGTTATAAATAACCTTGCTATATTTAATGGATAGTTCTCAGTCTTTATTGGCATTTGACATGATTGACTGTTCCTTCCTTCCTGGAACATTCTCTTCCCTTGGCTTCAATGATATTACATTTTGAGCAATAAGTATGTGTTGAACACTAAGAATAAGATACAATCTCTACCCTCAGGGAGCATAAATGGAAATATGCTGAATAATAATTATGATTAGAAGTTTAAGAGTTCATCTGAAAAGACAAACTTCTTGACACTAAAATTGAGGAATTTATTAAATGGGCTTCATTTATATGAATTAAAGAATACCCTAAACAATTCCTTTATAATTAACTTTGTAAAAGTTATATGTAACATTTCTTATGGTGATAATTCATTAGATCTTAATTCAGTATTTGGAAGTTGATTTAATTGAAGTAGATTGATTTCTGGTGATCTCACAGTTCAAGATTAAAGAACCAAGGGTCTAAGTTGGCTAACAAATCCAGTAGCCTCTATCAAATGTGAATCGACTTCCAGTTTGGATCTTAACAATTTACGTTTGAATTCTTTGTATTGCCCAAATTACCAATGGACTCAATACCTCTAAATGTCAGCACAGAAAAATGACAGTTTACCTTGAATGTTTAGAGTATTATTTGTGCCCATAGAAAGAGCACCATATCCTTTTATCAGTATAAATCCAATTATTAATTGACTTGATTGTTGAGAAATATGTGGGCAACATAAAATATACTCATCAATACCCACAACCATGTGCTATGTGGTAGGTAAATAATATGATAAATCTTACAACCTAGTCAAAAAGCAAAAAAATAGACTTTGCTTTAGCATAAAGCTCATCCAGGATGTCTTCTAATTTTTTCATTTTTGGTTCTTCTCTTATAAAAATATACTAAAGAAATTCATTTAAGAAATATTTATTGATTTCATACTATTAACGTAGGGAGAAGGCAAGAGAACTAAAGTGTTAACTCAAGCTACAATCAGAGACTGCAATATGCTGATCAGCCCTGCAGCCAGACCATGAGGACATCTGCAGAACAAAGGAAGATTTCTCCTGGGATTGCTAACAACCCATTTCCCCACACTGGGAAGGGAAAACAGGAAAACAGCGTCTTTAGGTGGCATTCTACACAAAATAAAAATTATTCATTCCTTATGGCTAAAACCATAGGGAACCTATGGATTAAAGGTTGGGAACTGCCAGCAGGCCTCTCACAGCTGCTTAGTCTTACCTTTTCCTGATACATACTCTTTCCCTTCCCCTTCCTCACTGTATGTCCATATCAAAGGAAACGGGTAAACCAAGTCTTTAAACTGTAACTCACAGGAACTAAATGATATATAAAGCAAATACTCTAAAGAACACTGGGGCGGGAGGGGGGGTGGGGCGGGCGTGGAGTCCCTCCTAGTGCTTTTACTTTGTCTTATTTCTGACCCTCTGAGTCTCAGCTCTCTCACTCTCTGCTTCAGATGGGAGACCATGCTCTATGGAGTAGTGTTAACCACTTCTCCAATAAACTTTTCTTTTGACTCTAACTTCAGTGTGTATGTTAGAATTCTTTCTACGCTCTCTGCCAAGAACCCTCTTTTTAGTTCAGGGCTTTGTCTCCCCCCATTTGAGGGAATATGCCCTGTTTTGCATCACTATGTGCTAATCATCTGATGCACGACAGACTTCTATTCTCATAGATCTTTTATTTCTGTGAGTGGAGATAGAGAGACAATCGAACAAGTGTTTTAGATCATGATAAGTGCTATGAAAATAAATGAGGTAACATGGAGAGTGACTGGGGTGCTATTTTAATTGGGTGATCAGGGAGGGCCTCTTTGACAGGCTGCCTCAGGTGACATTAGCTGCAACCTGACACAAGAAGCTACGTGAACATCTAAAGGAAGTGTTCTCAAAGACAAAATTGCAAAGGTCCTGAGGCCAGAACCAACTTAGCAGGTCCCAAGATCAAAATGAATCTTAATTACTAACATGATTATCTTAGGATATATTTGGGAATGTAAAGATTTATAAGTCAATGTCTCTGTCCTAAAGGAGCTCTGTAACAGGCAGACAATAAGATAACCATAGAGTGCAGAACAATACTTTAGGAACAGAAGTATGTGAAAAGAAATGTTAAGAAGGATCTGTTAATTCTCTGGCAAGTATTTCAGGGAAGGCTTCTCAAAGGGGGGAATGTAAAAGCAAGATTTTGAATAACAATAGAATTGACAGGCAGGGAGGAGGTTGGGGGCAGGGAGGCATGACACTACAAACAGGCTGTTTCTTCTTATTGGTGAACACTACGATAGAAGAAAGTGAGGCTCAAGAGGACAGAGGCCAAGCCATGAAGGGGCTTATATTTTGTGCATGATTGAAATAATCGAAATGCTCTATGGAAGAAACCACAGGACTGGATTTGCATTTTACATGGAACGCTATAGGCTGTCTCTCTTAAGCTTGTCTGTGGGAGAATAAATTTGGGGCAGCACTGGAGGCAGTGATAACGATAAAATGAGGATAGTGGTGGGGGGGGGGTCTGAGATAAGAAATGAGGGATTTTTTAGGAGTTGAAACAAATGGGTAGGGCTGATTGTTCACCAATAACTTTCAGTATCTGGCTTATAGTAGACACTCAGTCAATACTTGTAGAAGGAATAAATGAATGGTGACTAGATATGTGGCAGCATGATGTGTAAACAGAAGTCACAAGCCCCTCACTCAAATATAAACTCTTCCAGTAGAGAACATGAGTCCTTAAGCCTCTTGTTAAGGGTGTTGCTTTAACCTTAACAACCCTAAGAGGTAGGCGTTAATTCCATTTTTCAGATTAGAAAAATCTGAGGCTCAGATAGGTAATGCACCAAGACCGAGGTTCTAGAACTAGTCAGAAGCTACACTTAATTAAGTCTAACAGATAGCCAGGTGCACATGCTTGATAATTAGTTTATACCACTTAGCATAGAGGCTCAAAGAATAAAATGAATTACTTAAAGCCTAAAAAGACATCTAAGGCGATAACTCTCAACAGGGATAAAAGGGGTTCCAGAACTTTCCTGCCAGCTGGTTTACTAAAAGACTGGAACGGTGCGTCACAACAGCCTGAAACCAAGACTCCCAGCGCAATCAAGGGTCCGGAGCGCGAGTTGGGGGAAACAGGGCTGGGCCCCCTTTCCCTGCAGCTCATGAGCGCCGCGGCCTGGGGGCGCAGAAAGGAGGGCCGCAGAAAGGAGGGCCGCAAAGAGGGAGGCGCAGGCGCAGGCGTCTACTTGGGATGGCTCGCCTTAGACGCCGCGAGGAGGTCTGACGTCATTTCCTTCGCTAGTGCTTCCGGGTTGCGGTCGTTTGGGGCCCGTATCTGGGTGACTTGGTTGCCCAGTTGCTGTCGGCTCCCCACCCCCAGCTCCCGTGCGGTCCCGCGGGCCTCCCGGTTTCGGCTTGCTTTCCCCCTTTCGGGACCCCCTCTCCGGTCCCCCCTGGGCCTTCAGCTCCTGATTGCCTGGGCTCGCCGCGCCGTCGCTCGTCGCTGTTGTCTGAGGTGGGTTAGGTGACGCAGAGAGTTCTGTTCCGCCCCCCACCTACCCACTCACCGCCTCAGCGCGGCCGGCCGCTACCTTTCGCCTTCCGCCATTTTCTCCCCTGTGAGGGTGGGCCGATCGCGCCTGGGGTCTCAGGCTCCTGCGTGCGGGTGACCAGGGATGGAGAGGGAATGGTTCTGTGGGTGGGGATGGGACAAAGTCACGGTGACGGATGTGTTTGTGGGAGTTGCAGGTGGAGACGCAGATACAGTAGGTGGGGGATGGAGTGCAGGAATCGACCATGATAGCACTACGTGGTTCAATTCAGTTTTTTCCCTTGGGTCTTAAGAGATTAATGTCCGAAGTGGCCCTGTCGGCCTTGACACTCTCTTTCCAGGGTTTCTAGGTAGGATACTGTTTAGGAAATCTTAAGAGGGTTTCATTTCTCCTTCGGTTTAGGATATAAGTAGTTTTTCCAGCAAGCTACGTCGTCCGTGAATTCATCTTGTCCTTTTTGTTCCTTTTTCATAGCTAAGGGAGTGGCATATCCTAGGTCCTCAGCGATAGCTAATTGAATACGCTAATTATGGAGGGCCCTAATTGCTATTCTCGTTATGTATACCGTTAACCATTTTCATGTAAATTGTTTTTAAGATGGGAATAATCATGATCTATGTGAACATTCTATTAAATGCACAATTACCTAATCTGTTGATCTCTTTAAGTCCCGAGGCATGAATTAAAAACAAAGTATATGTTCTTGAAATGCTATGCGTTTTTTTTTGTATGCCATTTATTGTGAATCTCTATTTGGGGAGGGAGGAAAGTTTGGAGGATATAGAATTTGCTGTTAGCTTTACACCACAGGGAGAAAATATGACGTTATTGTTACTCCATTTTGGGAGGATTATTGCTTTGTAGGATAATGTGAAGTAAAGCAGCTTCACAAGGAAAAATATATGATATTCTTTTATATGTTAATGATAGACTCAGTTGATGAATACTAATAAAGCATCTATTTTTTTTCAGCTAAGGAACCTAAGATGAATAGTCATTTCCAAATTAATTAGTAGATCTGTGACTTTTATTTAGATAACTTTTTGTTACATCACGTACTTCAGATGTAGTAGTGTTTAGTAAATATTTGTTGATTGTCACGTAGACTAGTAATTTTACTGTGTTCTGACTTCAACCTATTTTATAATTGTTTCTAATATTTAATATAAATTTTTTCAATGCAGGGAAAATGAATGGGAGGGCTGATTTTCGAGAGCCGAATGCTGAAGTTGCAAGACCAATTCCCCGTAACTATCAATTATTTATAATTAGAAGCACTTTCTGTGTAGAGAAGTTTTTACTGCCTTGAATAACAGCATAGCAACTGGGCTGGCTTATTCGGTGTGTGACGTGCAGAGTCATACAGGGAGCCACACTTGTTTTAAATGATCTATTGTTGCCATCCTGAAATTCTTAATTTGAACAAGGGGTCCCAAATTTTCATTTTTTACTGCACATTATGTAGTAAGTCCTAAGTAGCAGATAGTAGCATTAACTTCTGTTTGAAGTCACAGTTTGTTAAAAGTTTACAAGTCACTTATTACTTCATTTTTTTAAAAAATGGCAGTATTTTGTTAATGTATAGATCGGGGTAGTTTTTTAGACTTAGTCGTTCCATGTTTTAATGTTTGTCGAATTTCCTTGGTAAAAAGACATAGGGGCTGATTACATTCCAACAGAGGAAGAAAGAAGAGTCTTCGCAGAATGCAATGATGAAAGCTTTTGGTTCAGATGTAAGTTAAATTTTCTAATCATCAAAATATGACCTTTAGTACCCAAAATTTTAATGACTTCATATAGAAAAATAGACATATTTTTGGTGTAGTGAATATTACTAAGAGAGGTTATTTAAGGAAGTAGAATTGTACGCATTTTCAAGTAATATCTAGAACTTTTTTCAGGAGTGTGAAATATTTCTGTTGGTGATAGTAATAGCATTTACTGAATGTACATGGATTATCTAAAAACCAACCTAATAAGGTTGATAACTTTTACCCTTACTTTACAGATGAAGAAATTGAGGTTTAGAGATGTGAAATGAGTTATCTAGTGTTACACAGCTGATTAGTTATAATATCTCAACTTTGAAGCCAAGTCTCCCTGAAACTGAACCTCATGATTTTAACTCACCTTTTAACCATTACATGATAAAATATGGTTAGTTCCCATTGTATCATTTTGAACAGTTATTACACTGTTAGCTTTTAATTTCTGACTAAAGATCTTATACATGAAGATTTCATTTTTTAAGTACAGAGACTGTTGAAAGAAACATAAAACATTATCTTACTTTTGAACAGAACCCTAGCGTTGCTCCACTTGGTCATTGCAGTCCTTTCAGATAAGGTAATTCTAACAAAAAAGCAGGACAGGATTTTTAAAAAGGGAGGTGTGACTCAAGTAATTAAAAAGGCTGTACGTTTTCATCAGTCGGACTGGTGTTTATGCTTACAGTGTGTAAGGCACTATGCTTGGAAGATAAGTTTTATGGCACACAGTCTTTGTCCTAAAATAGTTTTGTGGTATAGTTGAGACAAAGGTAACTCATGAAACACTTCGAGAAAGAATAAGTACAGAACAGCAATAGGAATTTTAAAAAGAGACAAATTAATTGGTATTGATTTAGTTAAAAAAGCCTTTATTGTACCATGGAGACTTGGCAACTAATAGGACATTAGGTAAATGAAGAAAAGTGGTGGTGGAGCATTTAGATGAAACGAATCGTGAGCAAAGGCAGAGTCTTGCAATAACTGGATCTCTTCTAGAGCCTTGAGGTTGCAATGATTAGAGTTTTTATTGGGCTAGAAAATAAACATAACACCAAGGAATTAAAAGTTTGATTTGTTATATATTTTAGGTTCTTGGGCCAAGGAATGATGTGTGTGTGTGTGTGTGTGTGTGTGTCTGTGTGTACATTTTTGTATATATGTCTATATATATGTGTGTACGTATATGCATACATACCTGTATGTATATATATGCATATATACACACATATATATATTTTTAGGAAGATTAGCAGAACGGGTTAAAAGGGTGAGAAATTGTACTTGGTGAAGTCTACCATGAATTTTTTGGCAATCAGGCATTAGTCATTGAGGACATGTAGTTGATTGTAGGATGGCAATGATTTTTTAAAGGATGCATAACAGGATTTTTAAATAGATTGACTTAAGAAGAAATGAAGGAAATATTCAAGAATACCCATCTTAGATTAATGATAACATTACTAATTAAAAGGCATAGTTTGAAGGCGTTCTTATTCGAAGAGGGAAATAAGTTTATTTTGGACATTTTGAGTTCATGGTAAAGCATCTGTAAGCAACTAGAGATAGAAACAAAGGTATATGTGAGAAATTAGGATTGTGATCTAGGTGTGTTGTGAATTCACCAAGAAATTAAGTGTGGAAATAAAAGCATAAAATTGGTAATGGTTACTTTCACATGGTTAATATTTACGAATGATGGAATAAATGACAGTTTGGGTGGTACACTACACATGGAGAAGGAAACAAATGTTGGTTAAAGAATGAGCAAAGACCAAGAAAGAGCAGTTAAGAAGATAATAGGAGCTCCGATAAAATCTTTTGCATTTTATTCTCAGTCTAATATTCAGAGACTTATAGAGTTTCAAGCCAGAAAGAATCTTTGTGAGAATTAGGCGATGATACACATCTCCAGGTGAGAATAAGTGTTTTAGATGCATAGTCATCATGGATCAAGGACTTCTAAAAATTGTACACGACTCACAGTATGGGAATAATTTCTCAGAGAACTCAGTTGTACTGTGGCAACATGTTTTTATCTTCAAAGATTGCAGAGAGTAAATTGAATAGTGATCTATTTTCAGATCTATTTATAACAGGGTTAAGAAAAGGTAGATAGGGTTTGGGATCATTGTAATGTTAGGCTAATGGCCACATAGATACTATGGTGTCCAGATTTATTTCTGGCTGGTAATTTATGCTGCTATACGTGGTTAACATTATAAATAGTTATAACAGCATTATGCTAAAAGTACATTGAAAGCAGTGATCAATAGGTAGGGTATTCATGTATGTGTGACTGTTAAAAGCAGGACGTGTATGAGCAATAGAAGCCTAAGTAATTTTGTGTATTAAAACAGATTAATCATAAGTTAAAAAACATGTAACAAGGACAGGCTGAAAACAGCTTGTATACTGAATCTGGATTACTGGGAAGTTAACAGCAGCCAAGAAATTATTAATAAATAGTGATTACTCTTAAAACAGATAACCTTGGTGTCACATAATGTAATACCATCAAGCGCTGAAAATATATAGAACCTTGGCTGTAACTACAGGGAATAGGGAATTCAACATGTAATTACATCTTACATTTTTATCTTCAAATAAGGATATTTATGGAGAATGTGATGTTTACAAAGATTTATGTAAACAGATAATTAAATTATGTTTCTTTGAAGGGTATCATCTTGTGCCTATTGATTTAAAAAGGTGATTAAAGTAAGAATGTGTAGAAAAAGTACTAAGGTAACTTACACATTTTTTTAGGTCTATTAAATACTCTTCACCTTGGTTTAAAATTAGACTTGTTGATCTAGGGGCCATTCTGTAAGGTAACTATTTCTACTCAAATCTATTTTCTGTTTATCTTAAAGCATAACTATGAAGGCATCTTATTTGCAGTTGCTTAAAATTATGGCCTTATGGACTGACAAAAAACCAGTTGTATCTGTGCCAAAATAGAGATAATGAAAGAATCTACATAAAAAGGGTCAGTTTAATGTATATTATATGTTATAGTAGTTCTCAGCCTCTGCAATTACTGAAAAAGTGTATGAATTCACATTTGTTTCATGCATCATTTATAGATTTTTGTGAATGATATTTCATACATGTGTACTCCTGGTTTTCAAATGAGACAGCGTAATGAGTGATAAGAGAATAAGCCTCATTGTCTGGATTCAAATGCCAGCTTCATCACATATTAGCTGTGAGATTTCAGGCAAGTTCCTGATGCCTGTTTGCCTCAGTTTCCTTATCTGTAAAATGGGGATAATAACCTATCTTATAGGTTGTTATGGGGATTAATTCAATTTAATTATATAAATGTTAAGTTATCTTTATTTAATGGCAGTTGATGCCATTGTGAATAATGAAATAACAGTTTCAGTTGAAAACAGTTACAAATTTAGAATAGCATTTTGCTATTGTAAGGGGAGAAATGTTAAAGGAATTTGAGGGGTACTTGTATTGGATATGGTTGGGACCATGGTCTTAATGCAAAATAGCTTTTGGTCATCAGTGTTATTGATTTGCCTAAAGAAACATTATTTAACAGATTCTGAAATATGAGTCACATGGTATACTGGAGAAGGCCACTGACCTGAGAGTCAGGAGACTTGGGTTTTGATCTAAGCTCTACCACAAATTAACTATCTATTTGGCTTTGAGCAAATCACTTGTCCTTTTTGGATATCAGTTTACTCTGATTAGAATGTAGACTAGATACTGCCTCTTAAGTCCCTTTCAGTTTTACCGTTCTCTTTATCTGTGACAGACTACATGAGTTGAAAAGAGACCTTAGTTCGAATCCATTACCCTTTATAGCATGAAAAGAAGTTAAGACATAGTGGTAAATGGCAGAACTAGTACTAGAATCTCCTTAACCAGACTATCACTCTGCATTATGCCATCTTGGCCTAAGTAGAAAGTGAAATAGTGAAAGCATTGTCCATTGGAGCAATGGCCAGCTAACTCATTGCCTTTCATCCTTACATGAATCTCAGTGCTACATGTTGCAGTCGTTGAACCAAGCCGAAGGAGAAAAATGATTGCAAAGAGTACTGATGCTGTAATTAATAGGGACTTGTCCTTTGAAAAACCTTTCATAATAATACATGAAAGAATTCTTAACCAACATTAAAGAAACAATTTTTCCAACAAAGGTAAAATCTGTAAGTAGTAGAGTGAAAATTCAAACCTTAGGGTTTCTGCAAATTGTGTCTGATGACAAAAATTAATGCCCTACTCCAAAGTTATGGATTCTGATTGTGAAACTGAATAATTCAGATGTCTTAATTACTTTCATTCTTAAATTGCCCTTATATGGTCCAGACCAGGGTTGAGCAAACTACAGCCTAAGGTCTAAATTTGTTTTTATGTGGTTTTGAGCTAAGGATGGTTTTTAGATTTTTAAATGGTTGAAACAAATCAAAAACAATATTTCATCACATGCGAAAAGTACTGGTAAACAATTACACTGATATAAAACTTTACCTAAACTGCCTAAATTCATATTTTTGCATCCCTAAATAAAATTTTATTGCAACACAGTTATGTTCATTTATTTATGTATCGTCTCAGTGCTTTGGCTTTAAAATGCTGTTTACAGAGAATGTGTGAGCCATGAAACCTGAAATATTTATCATCTGGCTCTTTACAGAACGTTTCCCAGCCCCTGGTTTGGAACTGCACTGTCCAACATGGCAGCCACATGTAGCTATTTAAATTTTAAACAGTTCATAGGAAAGGATACCAAGCACAATGAGCAAAGGGAAAAAGGAGCATGAGGTGAAGTCCAGAGAAGACCAGGTAAACACTAAGATTCCTCTCCCAGTGGAGTCACACACAAAGGACTTGCTAAATTTCTTCAGCTGGGAGTTCATGTGTGAAGTGTTATCTAGGAATGAATCTCTTTAGAGACTCAGCACTGGAGTTTTTATTGGAGGCTGATTATATAGGCACCCTCAGGCTAGCAGGTGACAAAATTCCAGACTCAGAAGGAAAGCAGATGTTAAGCAAAAACTATTTGTGTAAGTACAGTGAGCCACTTGTTCCGGTAAAGTTTTATGTCAGTGTAGGGAACAGTGTTCACCAGTCAAGTTCCCAGACATCGGCCAAGAACTTTTGCAAGCAAGTCTTCTTGAATTATATTGTTTAAAACTTGGTAATGTTTTCTTAAATTTAAAGTGCTACTTTTGTATTTCCACTGACTATATACAATACAGCTTTTAAAAATGGAAAAAATCTCTTTAAAAGATCTTAATTGTGCAACATACTTCCTGGATTATTTTACTGGTACATGTTTTTCTATCCTAATGAACTCAGACAAATTCTTTCCTTTTTTTGATGTTGACAAGTTCTTTTTCTTCCTGTAGCTGTGCCTTTGGCTGCAACAAGTATGTTGATTACTCAAGGATTAATTAGTAAAGGTAAATATTTAATTGAATTTATTTAGCATCTTGGATATCATGTTTTTATGTTATTTTTCTGATTTAATTTATTTCTGGTTCAGTTATGTATATAATTATGTATAGGAGCAAGGAATTCCCTAGCTAGGTGGAAAACATTTTGGAAAATGTTAGAATATATTTTGCATATTTATATTTTATATTCTAATAGATAATATACCGTTATTTTTAGATAATTATGATAGTGTATCATATTAAATATTATCACTGATAAATTTCAACAACATCAGAAGAGTTATGTCTCCATAGACCTACTGACACAAATATCTTCATTCAAGAATTTGATGTCGTCTTGCACTGTAGCAAGATTAATCTGCAAGAGCAAGAGAGTAACTAAAAGCCTGTGGATGGTTTACAGGGGCGGTAGAGAGACAAACCTGATGTAGTTAGGGCATCCACTGCACTCTTACCTACCACTTTGTTTGAAATGCAAATTCATGGGCCCCATCCCAGAACTACTAAATAAGAATCTCTGAGTTAGGGCCAGGAATTTATTTTAACAAACTCCTGGTGATTCTCATGCACTGGTTGAAAGATGAATTAGCTCCCTCAGCGAGCTTTGTCTTGTCTAAATTCAGTTGGCTTAAATAGTACAGTATATAGTACAGTATATAGTACAGTCATGCGTAAAATTGACTTTAGAGTAAGTATTAAATATGTTAGTCTCTGCATCTTAAATACACATTACTTTTATTTTGTGAACTCCTTGAAATGAGAAAGTGCCCTGGGAAAGGGTAGAGATCTTAGGTTGGCCTCCACATATCCTAGAAATCTGTACTTTTAATTAGCCAGCTCCTAAAATGTGAGCATGATAGGAAATTTTAGCCTTTTCACATTAGCAGTATGTAGTACATAGATAAAAGTATTGTCACAACTAGTTGAGAAAAGTAGTTTTGGAAGGAAATGAAAGGATTTCAGGGGTTAAAGTTTTGTTTAAAATACTCCCAAAGAACCTCATTACAATGTGCTACTATGACATGAATCTTAAAAATTGAAACAAGTCAGGATACATACGCACTTAAATGTGTTTTAGGACTAAGTTGTTTGATATACTAGGATTGTTTCTATAGTGTGAAACCAATATTTTTATCATATTACTTTATTTATGTTTTTGGTGACATTGCTTAACAAAATCCAGTAAGTTCAGGTGTACACTTTAACAGTAAGGCGCGCGCGCGCACGCGCACACACACACACACACACACACACACTGTGTGTGTGTTCACCTCCTAAAGTTAGATTTCTTTCTGTCACCACACATTTGACCCCCTTTACTCCATCTCCTTCCTCCTCCCTCCCTCCTACCCCCTGGTGACCACTAGTCTGTTGTTCATGTCATGAATCTCTGTCCTGCTCATTAGTTACTTTTAGGTTTATATTCCACTTATAAGTCATATCATGTGATTTTCAACCTTTTCTGTCTGTCTTATTTTGCTTAGCATGATTATCTTGAGGTCCATCCATGTTGTCACAAATGGCAGTATTTCAGCTCTTCTTATGGCTGAGTAATGTTCCATTTTATATATGTACCACAGCTTCTTTAGCCAATCATCTATCGTAGGACACTTCAGTTGCTTCCATGTCTGGGCCACCGTGAATACTGCTGTTAACATTGGCGTGCAAATATGGGTTTGGGTTTTCAAGTCTTTGGGGTAAATAGCCAGTAGAGATTGCTGGATCATATGGTAGATCAATTCTTAGTTTTTTGAAGAATCTCCGTACTGTTTTCCATAGTGGCTGTAAGAATTTGCAGTCCCACCAACTGTGTATGAGGGTTCCTTTTTTTCTCTGAATCCTCCCTAACATTTGTCATTACTTGTCCTGTTGGTTTATAGCCTTTTTACCAGTTGTGAGATGGTATCTCATTGTGGTTTTGATTTGCATTTCCCTAATAGCTAGCGATGTTGAGCGTCTTTTCATATATTTGTTGGCCATTTGTACATCCTCTAGGGAGAAGTGTATGTTCAGGTCCTCTGCCCATTTTTTGATTGGATTGTTGTTATTTTGTTGTTACTGAGTTGTATGTGTTCTTCATATACAATTTTGGATATTAGGCCCTTATTGGAGGCATTGCTTGCAAATATATTTTCCCATTCAGATGGTTGTCTTTTTACCTTGTTGATGATTTCTTTTGCTGTGCAGAAGCTTTTTAGTTTAATGTAGTCTCATTCATTTATTTTTGCTTTTATTCCCCGTGCCTTTGAAGTCAAATTCATAAAATCTTCTTTAAGTCCAAGGTCCATGTTTAATTTCTATAGTTTCTTCTATGCACTTTATTGTTTTGGGTCTTTTAATGAGGTCCTTAATCCATTTTGAGTTAATTTTGCTGTGTGGTGATAGACAGCAGTCTAGTGTCATTCTTTTGCAGGTGGCTTTCCAGTTTTCCCAGCACTATTTATTAAAGAGGCTTTTCTTTCTCCACTGTATGGGTTTTTTTTGTTTTCGTTTTTTTTTTTTTTGGTCAAAAATTATTTGCCCATATAAGTATAGGTTTACTTCTGTACTCTCAGTTCTCTTCCACTGGTCTATGAGTCCATTTTTCTGCCAGTACCATGCCATTTAGATTATAGTCGCTTTATCGTATAATTTAAAGTTGGGCAGAGCGATGCCTCTAGCCTTATTCTTTTTTCTCAGGATGGCTCTGGAAATTCGGGTCTTTTCTCACATTACTTTTAAGGAAAAACAATGACTCACAGAGTTAGGAACAGAGAAATTATAGTATCTATTATTGTACTGCTCTTTACCTTAATCCAGTCATTTAATAATGATTGGAGCTAGGTGTGGGGCAAAAGAAATTTAAAAGCTGCCAGTAGTTCATCTGAAGAAACAGTGTGAACACAATTTTGAAGCAAATAGAGAATATATAGTTAAAATATTTAAAAAGCTACTAAGTTATGTAATAGAAACTTCAAAAGCTGTAGGTCTTCAAAGAAGCAAGATTTCTCCAGGGCTTCTATAATCTAGGAAAGTTTCTTAAAAGCAGTGGATTTTGAAGATGGGCAGGATTTAGATTAGAAGAGGAAGAAGAATATTGAAGGAGGGACCTGATTATCAAAACAATAAGCATGACTATTGAGAGGGACAGTCAGGAGACTGGAGTGGCAAAATCATGCGGGGAGGAGTGAACTCCATTGAATAGCTAAGGTAGAACCAGGAGAAATGGTAGTTTTGATTAGGTTACAGAGGAGGTAAACTTGAAGCTTTTTGGTTTAGGTAGAGTAGGAGATTTCAAAGGTCCTAAAGATCCTAAAGGTAGGTCAGGCCTTGTATTTCAATAGTAAAACCCACTGCTGGTTTGCTGTTTTTTTTCCACGTGACTTAGGAATGCCTTGTTCTTACACATAATTATACACAAAACTGAACCAGACAGAAATGAAATCAGATAGAAATTCCCTTTTTCTAGTTGCAGATATATCTTGATAGAACTGTTATATAGATACAGTGAAGCCTACTGAAAATATTAGGCTCCGTTACTGAGGTAAATTATTCTTGTAGCCAGAATCCTCTTGAATTCTTAGTCACCATTTGGTGATTACGTGACTTGTCAGCAATGGCAGTTTATGCCTAGATGTTTTCATTTGCAAAAGTCACAGCACGAGCAACTGTTCCAACATCTTCCTCTGTAGTTGTCCATGTAACTGAGCCTGAAACCTTACAGTGGAATTTAGTGTTTCATTTTTTAGAAAGGATAAATTGTTAAAAATGGTTTAACCTAATTTGTAGAATAATATTTATTCTATTATGTCACATGTCATCTTTTTAACTTTATCAGAGTTATTTTGTGGGGCTTAGATAATTTGAATAAAACATACAAAAAATGGCATTGGGTAATATATCACTCATATAACTGTCTCCCAGAATTAAGGTCTTTTATTGTTGAAACTGTACTGGGGTAGTCAATCTCAAAAAAATTGGGGGGACTTCAGAAAAAGGAATTCAGAATCCACCAAGACATTTTGCATTTAATAAAATGCCTAACATTTTGTATATGCTTTTATCCACAGTGTCATACTCAACATAATCTTAGCTGCTCTGTCTCTACTTGTTCCTTTTCTATCAAAACATTTAAACATGCTCAGGTCTGTTCTAATTTGAGAATTTAAAAAAATTCTTCCTCTACATCCCTTCCCAGCTTCTTCCAGCTGCCTTGCATTTTAAGCCAGACTTCAAGAATGAGCACTTTACTTTGTACTTCTTTAACTCATTGCAGTCTGTGTCATAGATTATAGATATATTCTAACATTTTCCAAAACTTCGTAAAAGTTTAATACACCCTCCGTATTGTTTAAGTTTGATGGACAGTATTTGTTCTTGACAGTTATATAACCAGTTTTTGAAACATTCTCTTCCCTTCCATGACAGCACATAATTTTTCTCCTACCTCAGGCAATTCCCTCACTCCCCTTTTTCATATTTTTTGAATGTCTATTATGTACTATACAGTTTTTGGAAATAGCTCTAAAAGACAAATTCATGACCTCTTGGTACTTATTTTCTATTATGAGTTTTCTTCCTCTACCTGTCTTTTTCTTCAGAGTTCTGCTTTGACTTTCTATTTTCAATTTGTATACTGTTACCTAGGATAATATGGGCATCAATGCTCTACATCTGCAGGATTTATTGCTCTATATTTTATTTATTGCTCTCATCCCCAGGATTATCTCTAGCTTAGGTATCTGCTCCAGAACCATATCCTAGATATCTACACATAGGAGCCCTCCCATAGGCTCTTCCATTTCCTCCAAAACCAATTTCTCTGTTTTTCCCATATTTGAATGACATCACTGCCCATCCAGAAAACAGGCATTATCCTTCACTTCTGTCCCTTTCTTTGCCTGTCCAGTAAATGCCCGTCATAGTCCAGCTCTTAAATACTTTGTATACTGTCCACCTTTGTCTGCCCTGCCACTATATAGTGCATCCATCTCTTGCCAACAGTATTGCATTAGCCTTCAACAAATCTATTTCTTTCCATTGTTGCTACTTCCCCTTAGAAAACGGGCTGTCTCTGACACTTGTCAGGGCATAGTGCACATAGTACATACTCAAATATTTAAATGAATGGACAGCAACAATCACACTATTCTTTTTGTCTTTATTGCCTCTCTAGACTGTAAACTTTGTAAGGGTAAAGAGAATGTTTTACCTTATATCCTTACTTCCTAGTATGTAGTGCCTGAATGTTGTAAGTGGTATGTAACTATTTGGTGTCAGAATGGAAGAAAAACTTTAATATAAATGTAGATATTATTGACATCCTTTTTTCCTCCTCCTCATCTTTTGTATTAATGAAGGAACTGAAGCTAACAGCGTAAATGAGTTCTATTTTTATTCTTTATATACAGTAAGTCGGACAATTGTTCTTTTGTCTGTCTTTTAGCATTGTGAGATTTATCCAGTGGTATACTGGAACTGGCTTGTACAGGCTCTAGAGAGCTGATTTTTAAATTTTTAACAACTTGGCAAGCTGATTTTTAAACCATTTGGTAGCTTGAAATTAGTCGTGGTCCAAGTATTTGCTCCATGAAAATCAATCAGCATTACAAATCAAGGCTTTTTATTTGGAGAACTGATTTACCAGCATATCACTAGATTGATCCACATTGTTGCATGTAGCTTTAGATTGTGTATTCTCCTTGCTGTATAGTTTTCTATTATGTGAATATACCACAGCAGTTTATCCATCCTCTTGTACACTGGCAATTGAGTAGTTTCCAGTTTTGTCTATTATAACTGCCATGAATACAGTGTCTCTTGGTAGACATTTTGCTGGGTCATAGGTGATGTATATATTCATCTTTAGTAGATACTGCCAAACTATAAACTGGACCAATTTACACTCCCACTACCAGTTTATTAATAGAATTTTAATTGTGTTACATTGTCACCGATACTTGATGTTTTCTTGTCTTTGTATTTTAGCCATTGTGGTGAGTGAACAGTGACACTGATTGTATTGTGGTTTTAATTTGCATCTGATGACTAATGAAGTTGAGGGCCTTTTGTTTATATCCCATTTGAATGTATCCCTTTTTTGTGAAGTATCTGTGTAAGTCTGTTGTCCATTTTTCCATTGGATTGTCTTTTTTCTATTGGTTTTGTGAGAGTTCACTATATATTCTGGAAATGAGTCTTGTCAGATATATGTATTGTGCTTATTTTTTTCCTACTATAATTAACTGTAGTCTTTAATAGAATCCAAGATATCAGATCTCTCCTTTATAGTGGGTGCTTTTTGTGGTCTGTTTAAAATCTTTGTTACAAGGACATGAAGAATCTCTCATACTTTCTTCTATAAGCCTTATTTTATCTTTCATACTTAAATTTTCAAGTCATGTGGAATTATTTTTGAATATTGTATGAAGGTAGGATCAAGGTACATTTTCTTATGGATATGGGTTGACCCAGAACTATATTTTGAAAGGATTTTTTGTTCACTGTAGTGCAGTGTTGACTTTGTCATGCATCAAGTGACTGTATATATGGGGCTGTTTCTGAACTCTGTTCTGGTTTTCATTAGTTTATTCTTGTACATATAACAGACTGTCTTATTGTAGTTATAGATCTTAATACCTTTGGTAGTTCTCCAATTTTGTTCTTCTTCCATATTGCCTTATTCTTGGCCCTTTGCATATTTTTTAAAATGCACTTTTCAATTTTGGGGACAACTTTGATTAAATTAGGTTTGCAGTGAATATAAAGATTTGCCATCTTTACAATATTTAGGCTTTCGTTTCATGACCGTGGTGTATCACCACATTTATTTTGCCTTAATTTGTCTTAGTAAATGTCATAGTTTTCAATGTAGAGATCATTCATATTTTTCATTAGATAGCTCTTAAGTCGTTAATGGTTTTTGGTACTATAATGAATTGTATCTTTTAAAAAATGTTATATTGTTTGTTTCTGGTATAAAGAATTCCTTTTTTTTTTTGTATGTATCAAATTATCTTGCTAAATTCACCTATTCTGATAGATAGCAGAGTCTTGTCTTTTTTCTTAGTATTTCTGTTGATAATAAATTTACTTGGTTCTCTCTTTTAAGTAGCTTTAGACTTCTCTAAAGTTATGGAAAGAGCTAATGTTAGTTAATATTTAAAAATAATCTGATTTTTCCTTATATCTGGATTGCACAAAGCTGCTGAGAAATAGATATGTTACTTTATGTTGCTTTACTAAGCCTACTCATTTTGTCTCACATTAAAAGCGACCACATAATGACTAGCAGAAATAGTTTCTTTGCATTTTTTACCATGATTTCTGTGTCATTTTCTTATATACTCTTAGCATAAACTTGGCTTGAATTTATCTTAAAAGATAACATCTTAATTACATGAAAGTCTTCCTTTAACAATTGATACTGCTCATCAATATTTACTCTTTTATCTTTAGGAATCCTTTCAAGTCATCCCAAATATGGTTCCATTCCTAAACTCATATGTAAGTATGAATACTAGTTTTCTTAGCTTTTTTACTTAAGTAAAAATAATATTTTTCTCAACTCTTGTCTTATATATAATGGTTACTTGGCTATTTGCTTTGACAAATCAGTTCGTTTAAGCTTTTCATTAAATGTACTACTAGAGCTTTTTATTGTTCACATTAAAAATCATGAGCTACTTGGAAGGCATTTTTTTCTTTTTATAATGTAATAGCTTGTTAATTTTAAATTGTTTTAAAAAAATACAGTATTTGAAAATTCTCTTGGTCTATGAGGAAAGAAAGTTCAGAGATTACGATTAATCAAAATAAAAGTATCTTTTAAAATTAAGCCAAAATTGAAAAAATTTTTAAAATTTACATTAAAATGTAAATAAGTGTAACTTACTTTCATTTATAAGCATAACTTATATTTTGTAACATGGTTAATTGAAAAGAAGCTAAATTGCCCTAAAAAATGCCTGAGGGTTTTTACAAATCTTTCAGGTTAGCTTCTCCTTTGTTTTGGAAATAGACACATGATACAACAGTAGCCACATTTAAGTAGCATTTCATGATTCATTATTTTTAGAGATTTGTTACACCTAATTTTAAAAACAAATCTTAAGAAATTAGCTAGGCAAGTGGTATGATCCCCATTTTACAGGAAAAGAAATGGCCTAAATTCCTGTGACTAGGCTGGAGCTCTGATGTTTTGATTCCTCGTTTCATTATATCTTTACCACATCTTTTCTATCTAGATTAATAAAATAATTAGTAAAATGGAATTTATAGCAACTTTATTTTGAGTTATTTTGTGAAAGTGAATTACATCCACAGAATCTTTCTGTGAACTCTGACTCTGATTTAATGTGACATTTTTACCATTGTTTCAGGAAATCTTAGTCTTTTCACACCAAAGACATTTAGAATCACAATTTTTTAAAATATTCTTCTAAAAAAGATTCTTGTCTAAAAAGGCACATTGAGTCACGCTCTCTGTTTGTTTTTACAAATAAGTTGCTTGTATCATGGGATACTTTGCTGGAAAGCTTTCTTATGTGAAAACGTGCCAAGAGAAGTTCAAGAATCTTGAGAATTCCCCTCTTGGAGAAGCTTTACGATCAGGACAGGCACGACGATCTTCACCACCTGGGTAGGCCAGATTCTGATCTTTATTAAAGGTTTTTAATTTTAGCTAAAAAATAACGATATTGCCATAATTCAGGGCATGAAACTGAAGCACCATTGGAGACTTGCAACTTTGTTACAAACTGAAAAGCTATAGATTTGTTTTTAAAGGTAGAGTGAGATATGTCTCTCTTTGTTTTAAATATAGAGTTGCATCCTATTGAGAGTGCATATCCTAGAATAGAGGATTTTAATTTGGCAAACACCTTTGGCTTCTCTATATTTTGGACTTTTCTTTTGAATTCCAAAACCTTTATCTCAGCTCAACCAATTTCTACTTTTTTAATTCTTCTCGTTCAAAATACTAGAGAAATTGTATAAGTGTAGATAAGTGAATTTGTCTAGATAGGTAATTAAGTAGATTGGATAAATTGTCATATAAAAAAAGCAGTGTAAACCCTGTGAGAGCTAGATATACTTGTATGTATGTGTAGTTTATATGGACTACTGCCTGTGGAAGTAACTTCCTAGTAGTGTGGGAAATGGACACATTTTTCATCTGAAGTACTTTTTCTAAGAACTTTAAATACATTAAAATGATCTCTGAAGCCCAGTAATTAGAAAATTGAATATACATTTTCCCTCCTTTATGTTGAGTGACAATTTTTAAGTTATATAAGTAGATCAGAACATATTTTTACTTTTTTTGTGGCAGAAAGAAACAGACTTCATTTTATTATATTAAATACTATATTAAAATTATATGATTTCTTTAGAAAATAAGATAATTGGTTTTCATACCTTAGCATACTTTAAGGGATAGGCATTAGCTCATGTTTCTTATATAATATGATTTTCCTTTATAGACATTACTCTCAAAAGTCAAAATACGACTCAAATGTGAGTGATCATTCATCTTTTGTGACATCACCAGCAGCAGACAACATGGAAAAAGAGATGTTTTCTCATTATGAGCCAGTTCCATTCAGTGCTTCTATGAATGAATCTACTCCCACTGGTATAACTGATCATATTGCGCAAGGTAGAAACTTCTCTTGAAATGAGTTTCAGCATTTTATGGTCCAACGTATGTATAAACTTTATTTGATGACCTTTTCTGCTGGATATCACCTATATGTTCCACCATCAGTCTGAACTCAGCATGTTTGTTCATTTGTTCATACGTTTAACATTTTTTTTTTCATTTAATATTTTTTGAGGTCGAGTAGGTATCAGGCATTCTGCTAGCTATGTTAGAAGTAAATATGAATAAGACTTGGTTCTTTTCTCTGGGAAACTCTCTGTCAGTAAATATAGAAATATAAGGATAAATTACTAGTATGTCCCATCAGTTAAATACTAACCAGGTTTAGTGGAATAGCAAAGAAATGATAAGTGCCTCAGGGGGAGGCTTTAAAAAGTTTACATTTGTTAAGCTGGTCTTAAAGTATCTCTGCTTCTTTGCTTGTAATGTGAGAAAAATACTAATTACCTGCCTTTCAAAACTGTTGTCAAATGAGAAAATCCATGTGAAAATGTTCTGTGAAGTTTATGTAAACTCTAGCTTTGAAAATCACATAATATAAGTGAACAATATCAACTTTGGATTAAGGCCTGGATTTGAATCATGATTGACATTTACTAGCTCTATGACTTTTGGCAAGTAACTAATTTGTGATCCCTTCAATTTCTTGATCTCTTGAATGCAGATGACAATACCTCTTTTAAAGAACTTTTGGAATGAGATGAAATAATCAGAGGTAATGCCTGGCAAGTAATAGGCTCTCAACAGACATTAGTTTCCTTCTTTTCTTCCATAAGTTTAATTTACCGTGAAAGGTGAGAAAGTATAGGTCTGCAATTCGTTACCTGAAATCCTAAAATCTAAAAAGCTTTGAAAACCAAAGTTTTTTAAAATAATTAAACCGGTGGTAAAGTCTGACCTGAACGCATTTCAAACCCTGACCTAAACTGACATAAGTTGAAATTCTGAGAAAGTCTGAATTTTGAAACATTTCTGACTTTTCAAGGATTTGGATAAGGGATTGTGGACCTCTATAGAGAATTCTTTGAAAATGCTTACTTTGAACCAAAATACAATAAGCAAGCAATTGATGGGGAACAAACAGCATTTAAAGGAACATTTTGATTTTTGTTTCTTTTGTTTAAGATGGGAGAGATTTGAGTGTGTGTGTGTGTGTGTATGTGTGTGTGTGTGTGTGTGTGTGTGTGTGTGTGTTAAAGGGAGGAAAGGGATCTGGTAGAAAGGGAGAAATTGTTTATAGGTCCTTGTTTGCAGAAGGGGTCCTGGGTAGGTCAGGATGTAAAGTAGCTCCTGGCTATATACAGGGCTGTTCAAATTAATTAAAATAGAAAATACAGTTTCTCAGTTGCTTTGCCAGTATTTCAGTTGCTCAGTAGCCACATGTGTTAGTGGCTGCTGTATAGGACTGTGCAGACATAGAACACTTTACATATATTGGACAGCACTGCTTTGGAGCAAAAGTGAGGGGGGTGCACATTAACTGCAGAAAAAAAGAGAATGAAAGTTAAGATAATTTAGATTAACTAGATGAAAGTTGTTCAGAGTCTGTTAATCCTCAACTGCTTTCTTTTTTTGAATTGTTGAAAATAAAGACATCCAATTACAGTTGACCTGTGAACAATGCAGGTTTGTATATGTGCTGCCAAAGCAAGCACAAACAGTGCAGGTTTGAACTGCACAGGTCCACTTATGCAAATCCTCTTGTAAGTGGACCTGCACAATTCAAACCTGTGTTGTTCAAGGGCCAACTAGTCAGAAAGGGAAGGAGGTGGGCAGATTAGAGAGTGTGGTTAAAGTTGTTATTTTATCTCCAAAGGCAGCTCTCCTTGTCCCTCACTGTATGTTGCCATTTTTCCTATCTCTCAAGTTGAAATCCATTCTTCTTGTGTTCTAGCCATGCATTTAGCTCTTCCCTTGTAATGCCTTTTCATCCTTCCTTGGGTTTGCATTAAGAAATTCCGTTCCATGTTATATAATTTCTTTTCCTAATAAAAGTAAAGAGCCCTTTGATATCTGCCCACAGACTACAGTGTATTTTAGTCCTCTTGAGCAGTCATCCATCCATCCACTGCTCTGCTTTCTCACCTCCTCTAGGTCAAGAGTTGAGCTTTTAAACCACTCTCCACATGGGCCAGCAGTGGCCCCCTTTGCCCCAGATGCCGCCCTCCCTTACCAGGACTCCCCTTTTGTTTAAGCAGAGCTACTTGCCCTCTTTAGTTCTGCTTTCTCTTACCAAGAATTCAAAGTAGAGAATTGAGATTAGAAAGTATTCCTTCATAGTTGTTAGGAGACCTTATTATATAGTTTATTACAGTTAGATTTAACTCAGTGCCATTTTGCATTGTCTTATTCCTTCCAGCTCTGTATAGCCTTCCCAAAGTAGTAAATTACACTCCTTACACAGTGCAAGACATTTTTCCTTTGGCTTTAATAAGTTTAAAATACTCTCCCTAATCTGTCTGATTTTTGTTTCATTATTTGTCAGAGAATTTCAGAACAATGAAAAAATATTAGACCTGGAAGGAACTTTAGAGATAGATTATTTAAACCTCAGTATTTTACAGTTGAGAAAACCAAGATTCAAAGAAGTTTAGTGATTTGCCCAAGGACATTCACTAATTAATTGTCAGCATAGTAGGAATGAGAACCAGAGTTTCTAACTACTAATCTAGTACACAATATTTCCTTCAGAATGTTAAAATTTATGGTAAAGGGGAAATGAGTCCAATAATTACTCATTATTAGTGAAGTAGAGTGCTTTTTAAACCCAATATAAGGTTATACCACTTTTCTTTGCATTTTTAATTTACTTTGCAACAACGATATAATAGAGCTAATGAGAAATTTAAATGCTCTTTGTATCACTGCAGTATACTTTGTATTAAAATAAAAGATTATGGTTGAAAGCATTTAATTTTTAGTTATATTGCTTTAAAAATTCTAACTATTCACTGAGACCTTACCATTGAGTTCCAAAACAGTACCACTTAACAAAAAATTTTTTTTAAATTTATTTTAATGTTATGATTATATTTAAATATGTCCAATTTGTATGTCTCATTGAAAACCTTTTTGAAAAATGTTACTTTTGGAGTGGTGTGTAAAATTAGTTCACTGAATTAATGTTATGTTAACGTTAGTTAATTTCTTTAAAAAGGTTTTTATTGCCTTTTTTGCCCTTTATGCATTTTATAAAAAATGTTCAATAGTTGGTCCTGTCAACCAATATTAAAAGTAACGACTTATGTTTACATCAGTATTTGACTTTTGTAATATGTACTCAGACTTTGAGTACATATTCTCTTGAGAAGAAATGAAGACTAAATGCTGATTTCCCAGGGCAAATTATGGTTGCCACTTTCTTCCGCTTCACTGTTATAGTCATTAGAAAATGATGCATACTGTGATTTAAAGGCTGTGTTTTATACTTTTCAATAGCTATTTTCAAGTTGTTTTTGTTTGAATAAAAAGATGGTAAACAATTTTTAAGTAGAGTTGTTTGCATATAGATTCTGGTTATAGGAAAAGTTAACTGTGGAAATATTACTCAATAACATGTATACTATATCTAGTTTTGTTCAATTGCCACTAGTAGAATATATTCTTTATATAACACTATGAATAATTTCCAATTTAAAACACTTAACATGCTAATGAGTTTAAATTGAGCTGGTATATATTATGATATCTGTTCTGTCCATGATTAGTTTTTAATATTTTTATGTTAATTTTAAATTTTAGAAAGAAATGCTTAAAAATGTGAGAGAAAGAGGATTTTATTTTTTAATTGCCTTGGGGTAAATATAGTTCTTTTGGAATGGTGGTAATAATTTGATCCTTTACTTCATTCTATTTTTTATTGTAGGTAAGGAGCATTTATAAAATTTAGTCGCTTTGGATTTACTCAAATTCCTTTATCACCATTTATTAACTGTTTGTTGTTTTAGGACCTGATCCAAATCCTGAAGAAAGTCCTAAACGAAAAAGTATTACATATGAGGAATTAAGGAATAAAAACAGAGAGTCATATGAAGTAACTTTAGCACATAAGACTGACCCCTCAGTCAGGCCTATGCAGGAAAGAGTGCCCAAAAAAGAAGGTATGATAGTTTAGTCTAATTGCTTTACTCTTTAGGCTTGGAAACTGCAGCATTAGTTAAAAATATTAATTATACTAACATGTGATTTAATTCCACAAGCAATTAACTAAAATAACATTTTTTTTAAAAAAAGAATAGCTGTTTCACAGTTATCAATTCTTCCTGCTTATGGAGTTCCAAATGCCATACTGTGTTAAAAATAAGCCTAAATAGTATGACTTAAGATAGTTAGACTAGTTTTGTGATACAGTGTAAAAATCAGCATCCAATTTTATAAGAAGAAATATTGAGAACCAAAATTTTTTTAATGATGCATCTGTTGCATAAAACCAGTAATGCCACTTTGGGCAGAACCATAGAATCATGATTGAGTAATGACATTGATTTTCTGATATGTTTGTGAAATTGAAATATAGTTTATATGCCTTGCAAACCAGCTTTTAAGAAATTTCCCAAGGAGGAGTTTGACTTTTTTAATAGTACTTTTGCTCTATAATTATAAATTTTAAAATCACAATTTAACTCATTTCAGAACAGCTATACATTACCCTAAGTAAATTTTGTGGCACAGAAGTTGACCTCTGATGGAAGAGAGCATTTTGAATAGGGTTTTGTAGCTATTTTAATACAGAATTTTATGATTTCTCTCAAGGAATTTTAGAAGATGAGTCATTGTTTAAAGTTTTCTATTTACTACTTTAGAAATCAAAGGAATAGGTTCTTGGTACCTTCTTGAGAGAGTCATATACCACAAATAATGTAAAAATACATAAAAATTCTTAGTATTTCTTATGATCAGTTTTATTTTGAATTGTTAGTGGTTGCTTCATTTAGAATTGTTTTCATAGTGATGGATAATATCTCTATTGATGTAGAAGAATCTAGCTTTAAAATAGACTTGTATTCAATATTACTTATTACTGTTTGTCATTAAAAAAAATTAGTGTATACGGTATGCATTCAGTGACCATCACTCTGACTTAATGGTACTTAGTTCTGCTAATTAATTTGAGGATGTAGACTGTAAGCTCCATGAGGGCAGGCAGTATTTTTCTCATTTTTATAATCTTACATGTTTGCACAGCATAGTACCATACACTGATAAATGGGAAATGGAGTGTTTTGTTGGGTATTCTATAGTAATAAAGGTTAAGAAAAGGAAATATGGTAGACCTTTGGCATTTGCTAGATTTTGACATTTGTGGTTTTGTCTGTGAGTAGTCTTGTTATATAACACAGTAATGTGAAATAATTTCTATGTAAAAAGAAAGTTATTTTTTTGTGCTTAATTATGAAGTAGTTTCAATGATTTTGTAGAATATTCTGTTCTAGAATCCAGACGGAAAATTTGACATTACAGTGTAGGTTCACAGGGTCAGGAAGTATCACTTCAAGTTTTCAGCTTTAGTTTGTTGGGTGATATTTACTTAATTAGAAATTAGACAAAAATTTTAAAAACATAAGCCCATTATTTTAAAACATTAGCTATCAGGGCAGTGATGTCACCACACTTAATGTACCTTCTAGAAAACTACCTTGTACTAATGAGAGAATGAAAGCAAGGAGAAAAAGCAGACTGAAGGGAAAAGGGTATATAATGTCTTAATATAACAGTGAAATAGTTTTGACTTCACAGACTCCCTGAAAGAGTCTTGAGGAAGGGGGCCTAGTCCACACTGTGATAACCGCTTCTTTACACTGTTATGACTACTTGGATCTTCTGAAGAGTTGTAAGTCACAGATGAAGGCTATGTAAAAGAAGCTAAAAGCTAAAAGAGTAGAGTAGACAGAACATGTTTCACAATATAATATATAATTTTAAGTAAAATGCAGTGATATTGGAAACTATTTCTTGCATGAGAGAGAAGATTGAATTAACCATAACCTGAAGACCTGTCCCTTTCTATTACTATATTTTTGTGAAAAACAAAACCAATTTTTAAAACATTGTTTTTTAATTTCATGGTAATTTTCAGTATGTGTTGTAAGTCATACCACACTTACTTAGTTGGTAGGGTAAAGTTTTAAAGGCACCCAGCCTTTGGACTTGAACAGATCTGTGTTCAGATTTTAGTTCTCCTTGTTTTATTGTTAGGCTTGTACCTTGGGCAAGTTACTAATCTGTTTTCTCATTCTTAAAATGAAGGTCATGTTTACTTTATAAGGTTGTTAAGAGGATCAGATGTTTATGTAAAGATCTTGACAATACTGTTTATGTCCAACCTCCAGTTCACTAAAGTCTAGCATCTAGCCAGCCCCTTTTTTAATTTGACTCTCGTGCATTTATTCAAATGAGAGAGAAACATCTTTTCATCATAATAGCAGACTTTAAATAATGCCTTATATTTATTACTATTTGGAATCATCAATTATTTGTGCTTTTTTCCTAGTCAAAGTAAACAAATATGGAGATACTTGGGATGAGTGAAAAATTGCATCCTTGGACCTACTGAAGGAGTTTCACTGTCCAGCTTCATCTAGGTGGTCATGAATATCTGCATGCTTTGAGCTCAGCAGCAGCCTTCATAAACATTCAAAACTAGAACCTGGGTTTTTGTGTTTTGGCTTATTAAAATGATGTTTAAAAAAACAAAATAATACTCTTGTGTAAATGTATTTACCTTGGGGAACTATATGAATGATGGTATTATACCATGATTGTACACAGTTTGTGAAATTTAAGTTACAGGGCAGGGATACTCTCTAATAAAACTATTGAGAGATTGTAATGCTCTAGAATCAGCATATATGAAAATAAATGATATCTGCATGTTGAATTGGGGTGGGTGGGTAGGGGAGCAAGCATAATTTTAAGTATTAAGCTTTACATCAAAAAATTATTTCAAAGCCTTTCTCCAGTGCTTGCTGTATTCTCAGTGTTTATGGTAAATAAAATATAAAGGAACATGCATCTTTATTGATTTCATGGCTTTATTTGCAACCTATTTTTAAGTATCATAAGTGGTGTTTAGTAGGGATAGAAAATAAAGTCATCTCTGAATATTTAATAATGGTGTGACTCATTTATTAATCAACATACAGTAAACGTCTTTAAAAAGCAGTGGTCATGTTCGAAAACTTTGCAAATTTCCGGGGAATAAAAATTCAGTATAGTTTCTTATTGGCCTAGTGTTTGTTCCTGGTTCAGATGAATGGAAAATAAAATTGTGTTCTGATTTAAATTCTACTTACTCATTACATTTCTACCAGAAACTGAGTGTTTTTAGTTAGCTATTGCTGTAAATCATCCCTAAACTTAATGGCTTGAAACAACGATCATTTATTATCTCAGTTTTTCTGTGGGTCAGGAATTAAGGATTCAGTGGAGTGATTTGGTTCTTGATCTCTTAGGTTTGCAGTCAGATGCTGGGTGGAGCTGAAACAGCAGGGACCTAGAGCAGCTGGGGCCTGGCCAGGCAGGGCATCATCCCTCTCTTCATTTAGTTTCAGGGCCTTGCCATGCTGACTCTCCCTGGGTTAGTGTGGGCTCATCAGACTGTTTACGTGACCATGGAGGACTCTAGCATGAGTGTTCGAGCAAGCATGTTAAAGCCACATTGCCTTTTGTTTATGACCTAGCCTCAGAAGTTAGTAGCATAATTTCTGTACAAGCCTGCCCATCAAAGGGCAGGAACAGGACACTTTCAATACCTTTTTAAAAGAACACGTGGGGTGGAAGGTATTGCAAATATCTTTTCAGTCCATTTGGCCACAGTAACTCAAATCCCTTCCATGTGCATAATAAACTCACCTTTTACTAGGACTTCTGATTTGTATCCCATTGTAATAGCCTTCTGTAGATGCCCCCATTCAAAGAGTGAAATGAAAGGCACATAACAGAACCGTAGCAGTTCTGAAGTAGCCAGCCTCGTTTCCTTTTCTTCGACTAGGGCTAAAGTATATCCTCCAGGGGTTCGCCATGGCTCTTGGTCCTACCTTTCCTATAAAGGTAGCTCATGCTTGCAACTGAGTAGTTTTCTCAGCCTGCCCATAGAAATCAGAGGTCCCAAATCCTCTTTATACTATCCCTGTCCAAACTAGTATTTAATTGTCCAAAAATAATTTTTTACATCTGTGCAATTATTATGTATCAGTTGAAAGTCCATTCCATTATACAAAATCCTTCTGTGTCTTCTATGTTGAACTCCCTGTGAGGCTGGCGAACATCCCTAAGGTTTCTTGGGCAGGGTCTACAGGGTTATGTCTTTAAAGCATGTGGAGAGCCATTTGTGTGTTCAAAATGTTCTATCATACACTGTCATATTTATGAGGTCTTAAAAAGTTATTGCCCCAGTCTAGATTCAATCTTTGCTCGGAACCCATTTCTGAATATGAGGACCCTTTGCTAACTTAAAGGACTGTTCTGAGCCTTTATATTTTCACCAAATCACACTTGGAATAATTCTTTATGTCTCCTCTCATTTCATTTTAGAAGCCAAGTGGCACCCTTAACATTGTCCAGAAATCTTAGCTAGGTCATCGACTTAGGTCCATTTCTTGTTTTCCATGTTACCACAGGTGACAGTTTTGATAAACTTTACATAATCTCCCAGTTTACAATAGTGTGTGCTGCTCTCTTCTGTAATCCCTCCCAGACGGCCTCCTTGGAAGCATTTTCGGTTTCTGTTAACACCCTCATCAGGCCCTTTGGTTTCCACTAGCAATCTCCTCAAGGTCCCGCCGGTATCCGTCTACCACTTGTTCCCAAAACCAATGCCACATTTTTTAGATTTTTGATATGGCAACTCCCCACTTCCAGCTACCCTGTTTCTGGGTTAGAATTTAGTAGCAGAATTGCTCTGAATGACAGAGTAAGGGGTTTATTATGGGGGGTAGATTTTAGGCAAATTGGGGAACTGGTGGATCAGTCTTAAGGCTACTGGCTGTGCATCTAGTATTGTGTTCTTTTATGTTCATGATAGAGATATGGTAGAAACACACAGGTCTCTTTAGGCCTCAGTTTGGAACTGTCTCACATTTTGTCAAAAGCAAGTCACACAGACAAGCCCAAGGTCAAGAGATGGGTAAGTATACTCCACTGACGGAAAGAAATGCAAAATTCCATGACAAAAGTCATGGGGGTGGATACAGGAGAGGTAAAGAATTGGGCTACTAATGCAATCTGCAAGAGCAACAAAAGTAACCATTGCTGTCCCTGAATTCTAATGGCATTTAGTTTATCTCACAGAGATATGTTGTATTTCAGCTGTTTATTTACATTGTCTCCTCTACTTCTGAGGGCAGAGAATATCTTATGAATGTACCCCTGTTCTAGCATATCACCTTCCATATAGTAAGTACTGAAAAATATCTGTTGAATTATTGAAGACATTTCTGGGCTTCCAAGTCTTAAGACCGTGATGACAGCCCTGATTTTGAAACCTCATTCAGGGAGGTTCCTTTTAGATACTTCTTTCCCCATTATTGACTTCTACCTCCCAGTTCCCTCTTGTCACCTTCCCATTTCTACCCTTATTCTTGACCCACTCACATCTAGAGATGAGACAATCTCTTTAATAAACTGAACTCTTTGAGATTTGTATTTTATAATAAATACTTCTCGCCTAAGACAGTCATTCAGTTAACATGAATGTTTGAGCATGTGTTACAAACACTATACATTAAGAAACCAAAGGGGTAAACAATATTTTTCAGTGCAGATAACACTGAAAATCACCAATTTTGGATAGAAAAGGACAGGTAGTTGAGCCTGAAAAGAGCATCATGAAAGTAAAAAGTATAATGAGTTACACTGAAATTCAGAATGACCAGTTGCATAAGCATAAAATGGGGAGACTTGACTTAAGGGTAGGTCATGTGAAAAAGTCTGGCATGGGCCAAAAGTGAGACACAATTGCACATTTTTGGACTGCAGTTGTGGTAGTGGTAATACTAGTTGTACTAGTAGTAGTAGTAGTAATAGTAGTAGTAGCTAACATCCATTGAGTGGTTACCCTGAGCCATGCCTTGTTCTGCGCATTGTGTAAATGTTAGCTCATTTTATTCACATGAACAACCTGTCAGCTATATCTAATGTTTTCCCATTTTACAGATGAGGAAACTGCGGCCCAGAGTAGATGAATGACTCAGTACCAGGTGGCCAGTAAGTTAGTGGAGCCCGAATTTGAGTCCAGGGCCTGATGCAGAGCTACTCTCGCTATCAGTTCTGGTGCCTAAAACAAAAAGCACAGTAACCCTGCTCTCTGAACTGTCAATCTGATTCTGGAGTCTTGGTGTGTGAGGACGTCACAAACCAAAGGGTGTCCCGAGACCAGGGTGTCACAGGACTGGAAACCCACTCCAATGGTTGAAACAACTGGGGCCCTTTTGCCAGAATTCTGAAAGGAACATGCCTTCCAATATCTAAAGACTATTTTGTAGCCACAGGGAAATTACAGGTTTAGGCTGACAAACATTTAGAAGTACCTACATCTGGCCAAGAACTTGGCTTGGGGTTGGAGATTTAGAGATAAGTAAAAATGGGTACACTTCTTGTCCTGGAGGAGCTTCCAGTCTAGAGGGGTCGGGAGGCAGCCCTAGGCTCTCACAGACCTTTCTGGATTGTATGGCAGCTGGGCAGCATATTGGGTTGCACATGAAGAAGCAGGTGTCCTTCCCCTGGAAGAATGTATATAGGTTCAGGAATCTCACCTGCCCAGGCAGCAAGGGGCGAGAGGCTGGGTTGGATCTCAAGCCTCAGACTGGTGATGAGTATAATCTCCGAGAAGGTGTGGATTTTGTTGGTTGTGCTCACTGTTACGTTCCCAGGACCTAGGACAGTGCCTGGCAGAATGGGTGCTCAATAATTGAACACATGAAAGAATGAACATTTAAAAAACCAGTATATTTCACATAAGAGCGTGCACTCGTTTTTAAAAATTGGAAGATTTGACAACAGCAGGCCCACATTTGTGTGTATGGAAATGAAGACTATGCTTGCGTTTAACAGGCCACTGATCCAGCTTCACTTAATTACATTATCCGTTTGATCCTGGACTTTTCAGACTCGGTGTTAATCACTAATCTCTATCAATTCTAAATGTCTATGAAAGTAAATTCTATAATTAAAATTTGGGGACAAAGTTTCAAAGTGGAAAAGTTTTCTGCCAGTGAACACATTACATTATTTGAATATCAAGAAAATTAGCTATGTAACATTTTCATTCCTTATGTTTCAAGGTAAATTTTATTATTTTAAATATATAAGCTTTACATCCAGTACATCATTTTTTTCATCATGAAGGTATTGCTTTCATAAGCTTATGACCAACTTGGTGATGAGTGTTGGCAATTGCTAAATACTAAACGAAAAATGTTGTTCTTTTTAAAACCTTTTAACAGATATTCTCCCCCAGATACTTACCTCCTACTATATACAATAGATAATACAGAGAAATATTTGCAATTTCTTCGATGGCCTTCCATTTTTTTGCTTTATTGATTTCCTTTCACACTAAAATCACTAGAAAAATCTGCTTCCATGAATAACTTAACTACTTAAGAAAAGTAGAGAGCCAAAAGAATAAACGCAATTTGATTCAGAAGAACTATGAAGATGTTAGCAGTAAAAACAGTTTGCTTTTTCAAAAACAGATCTAACTTTTCTCATACCCTGAGACTAATTTCAATATTGGCTTGCTGTGCTTAGCAATGTGAAAATGTTCTGATCTCTGGGAAATTATTTTCTGGTATGCAGGAAACAAATGTGCCCAATTCTGAATTTTTGCCAATAGCTGAGATAATAGAGAGTCACCAATTGCTATTTGTCAGAGCCAAGAGTTAAACTGCATCCAAGAAGCTAGGATATTGGCTCTGCATTCTGATGTACAGAAATAGAACTTTATCGACTGAAAAATCAGGATATATATATACATACACGCACACACATACATACATAGTCAAAATCACTCCATCTTATATACTTAATGTTCATGTAAAAATAAAACTTTCCAATATTTTACCTCCATGGTACAGGTTTCAAGATCTATTATGTAAAACACAAACGTACAGAAACACACATAATACACACCCAATAAATGGTGACACTTATATAAAACATTTTCCTGAGAAAATGCAAAGGTGTAAGAGAAGCTTTTAAGTAGAGCTCAATCTGCAATAGAACAAAAGGTCCCTGATGGAAGAGCTTTTTTTTTTTTTTTTTTCCATGTAAAACCCCTGACAGTAGAATAGGACTCCAACTCATGGGATTGGTTTGGCTGCTTCTGAGCTCCCTGTAGCTCAGAAGTTCATCACTCTATGAATTAATTCTTCTCATGATTCCTCCCTAACTAAACTGTTCCCTCAAAAAAGAAAGAACCATTTGGGAAGTTGTGTTTATTCTTTTATGCCATTAGCAGTATATAAAAGAACCTGGCTCTTGCTTCTCATCATGAGTGTGTACACGTTAGCAAAGCAAGTAACCTAAAGATGATGAATTTTGCCAAAACTGCAGTATCGATGAAGTGTAAAGTCATCGAGGTCACTGAAAAGACAGTTGATTCATATTGTGACTCTTTGAAATAAAATATTTTTTATTAAGTTAAAAATCTGAGTTCCTACATTTCAGAATAGGGGTTCCCAACCTCTGGGCTTCAGACCAGTACCAGTGCCTGTTAGGAACCGGACCGCACAGCAGGAAATGCTCAGAAAACCAGCAAGCAGAGCTTCATCTGTATTTGCAGCCGCTCCCCAGGACTAGCATCACCGCCTCAGCTCCACCTCTGATCATCAGGCATTAGATGATCCCTCGTGCTGAAAATGTTGGGGACCGCTGGTTCACATATCTGTAAGATGCAGTCTTTCTTGTTGGGTGTTTCTATCTCTATAATCAATGGTTACCTCTGGAGCATGACTTCCCAAGTATCCTCAACATTCATTCCTGTCCTCTTATTGGCAATCTTAAAACCCAGAACTAAATAAAGCAGAGTGAAAGTGTGATGGAGAGAATCAGAGAAGACTAAATTCTTTTACTTAGGCTGTAAGCAAGTTAGAATGCAACATAATATCTTTTCGGTTGTGAAAGCTCCCAACATGTTCTTAAATAGTAGAAAAATATACAATACTCAATTCAATTAGGAACCTTCTACAGAAAGCATTTCAATAGAATGAGCGAATCACAATGTTTCTGTTTCACTGTAAGTATATTATTTAAAGTACATTTGAAATTTTAAGTGTGTACAAATTCAGAGGTTTAAGAAACTTCAAAAGCCATAGATATGAAGTTTAGGAAGCTGAAGGCTGTGAACTTTCCTTTTCACTTAATCCATGTTTAATTTTGCATTCCTCACAGGTAAGCAGGCAGTGCCTAGAACGGATGCAAAAATAGAGGTTTGTGCTTTGACACTGGAAGCTCTAGTCTTAACACAATATTATTAAGAAATATTTTTTATACTAAAGTTCACAAGCCTAATTTTTTTAAGGAATAATAGGAGCCGTTTCTTAGTTCAAGACCATATAATTTCATCCAAAAAAAAAAAAAAAAGCCAGTAATGATCTTCATGTCCAATGTTGTTTTCACAATATTATGCTGCCTCTCAAATAGAATCCACTGTGACAAGTTAGGGTCTTTAAATAAATGTGTCCCCAACACTGGTCCTGTAATAACTATTATTTACTGAGAACTTACCAAGTATCATATTCATTTCTATTTCTTATAGCATCTCATGAAAATAATTCTGCTCACTATTTTATACAGATGAGAAGACTGATGATTAGATAGTTTAAGAAACTTTTCCAAGGTTATATAGTTTATTTAGTAAGTGGTAGAACTGGTTTTCAACCCAGGTACTCTAATAGCAGAGGCAATATACCTTTAACTCGAGTTCTACTGCTTATGAGAATTATGAGATACACACACACACACACACACACACACACACACACACACACACACAGAGCAAAGGCTCTGAGAAGTCCTGCAATAAAGAAACCTATTTAAATTTGGTATAACCCAGTGATGGTAGAAGCCTTGTCTGCTGATTAAGGTATTCTTTTGAGACTTGCACAATGCCTCGAATATAGTAGGTACTCACTCAATGTTTGTTAAGCAAATGAAATAGGTAAATAAGTTAAATAATAAAAAAATTGTTATTGAAATTGAATAGCAACAACTCAAAATTTGAGGGGTAAAGAGGTTCTTTTCCAAAATATGGATGTTAAAATTTTAAAAACTTTAATATTATAAATGGTGAATGATCTTTCATTTACATTTTTTATAATTATCTTCATTATAATTCCTCAAACAGATTACAAACCTGTTATGCCCTGGACCAAAACCAGCTCCACGTAGCTGATCATCAAGGGAATGGAATTTGCTCTGGCATGCTCCTATGTATGATGCCTTTCCAAGGCCAAATCCCAAGATACCAGCCACTGTAAAAGCAGGTTAGGAAAGAGAGATTATATGATTATCAGAGTCACCTCCATTATTACCTTCTAGAACTTCCTTTATTAACAGTAGTAACTTTTATATTAAAAATACCATGATAAATCAATGAACAAAAACTGAGACTGAAGCTATCTATTAAAGAGCAGGATTGAGAACTGAAGACTTTCTGATCTCAGTTTCCAACTGTTGGTAGGAGGACCAGGGCAGAGCAAGCAACAGTGTGATCCCAAGCCAGGCCACCTGAGGGAGGCGCAGCCAGCAAACAAATGTCTGAGGCCACCAGGAAGGTGGAGGTGGGGTTCCGGTTGTGGCTATCATAGCTTTCAAATCGCTAGGTAGGAAATTCTCTCTATAATTGGAGTTTGGGTGCTGCAGTCTATCCTATCTGTTGGAGGAGAGAGGTCGCACAAGGCAAAGGGAACCTGCCAAGGAAGAAATCGCCAACCTGCTCCTCCTGCTGGAAATGAGGTTTCAGATTGTAAACTGGAAAGCATCGTCTTTGTACATAAAAGGTTTGTGTATTATGAGTGGAAGAAGATGAAACCCCATGTTTGTGGTAGGTGTATTATTAGAAAGTCCCTGATTTTTAAAAATCACTCATTTGTTATGTTCATTATAGAAAATATTTTGAAAAGACTGGCCAAAAGAAGAATTTTAAAATCCCTAATGGATATAGCATTCTGAGGCTCTGCTGTTGATAGCCTTAGTATATCCTGCCAATCTCTCCTGGTCCATGCGGTAAAGAAGACTGTCTAAGGTGAGGTCCCTGTTGCTTAGGAAGCGCTGAATAAACTGCATAGTGGAAAAAACTGAGACTGATTTTTCAGAGTCAATTTGGTTAACCTGGACATTTGTATCTCCAGTTGCTTTAACATTTTCTTTTTAAAAAATTATTTCTTTTTAACTTCTATGACTTACGTGCAGCTTTAGGCAATGATCCAAATCTTGGGTTAGCTGCTAAATAACCTAAGGAGTAATATGTAAATATATTATTTCATTTTATAACATTTAAATTTATAAAGAGGAAAGAAACCTTCATAGTTTAATATATACACAGGTTCTTAATCTGAAGAGATGATCTTAAAAGTTATAATTCAATTCTTGATTGAATTTAACTCTCAAATAGCCATTTTTGGCAAGTAGTATTAGCTTTAATGTATAGAAAAGAACATGAAATAGGCAATTCAAGACTTAAAAGATATCGAGGCAAAAGTGGCGCTAACAACTTAGTTCCAAGTAATTAGTAATTGTCCCTATCCCTTTTTCAGTAACTCAGTGCAGTGTTTCACTTTAGAGATTCACAGTACCAGTCATAGGAAATTTCATAGTTTTGCAAACATCATGGAGCACACTTACACAAACATGTGTAGATGGTGTAGCCCACTATGCACTTAGGCTGTACGGTGTAGCCTACTGTTCCTACTCTACAAGTCTGTACAGTATGTTATCACACAAAACATGAAATCAAATCTAGCACAATATAAAATGATGTGATCAAGAGATGTATGAAGGTGTTGCAACACAGCACACTGTTTTACAGTACACATTTTTATAAATAAACTCTAAAATAAGTACAATATAGTAAATATATAAGCCAGCAAGTCATTTTTTATCATTATCAAATATTATATACTGTACACAACTGTACATGCTATGCTTTCATACAACTGGTAGTTCAATAGGCTTTTTCATACCAGCGTCACCTCAAACACATGAGTAATGCCTTGTGCTACGATGTTACCATTGCTATGAGGTCACTAGTCCATAGGAATTTTCTGGCTCCATTATAATCTTATGGGACCACTATCGTATATGCGGCCTGTCATTGACCAAAATGTTATTCAGCACATGACTATATATATCACAATTTTTAAATAAAAACATTTCAACCTGTGGTCAGCAGAATAATGACCTCCTAAAGATGTCCACATTCGAATCCCTGGAAACTGTGAATATGTTACATTATATAATAAAGGGGAATTAAGGTAGAAAATGGAACTAAAGTCATTAATCAGATGACTTTAAAATAGGGAGATTATCCTGGATTATTTGGGTGGGCCCAGTGTAATCATGATGACCCTTGAATGTAAAGAGGGATTCAGAGATAGAACCAGAGAGATGGCAGTATAAGAAGAACTTGGCTCAACGCTGCTGGCTTTGTAGATAAAGGAGCCATGCGCCCAGGAAGGTGGGTGGTGTCTAGAAGCTGGAACGGAAAGGAAGCCTGAGAGTCTCCCAGAAAGGAACACAGCCCTGCTGACATTTGATTTCAGCCCAGCGAGACCCATTTTGAACTTCTGACCTCCAGAACAATACAAATAGTAAATTTGTATTGTTTTAAACTACTGTGTTTGTGGTAGTTTGTTATAGCTGCCGTACAAAACCAATACAGAACACTGGAAAAGTGTATTTGCATACATGCAAGAGACGGTAGATTTTGAGAAGTTCGATGTTTATAAAACATAACCCCTACAGATCTTGTGACCATATTCTTTGTTGTCAAAAATGGTCTGACAAAGGCTTCTTACTGATTGATGACTATGTTTCTATAAAAAACTATCTTCAAATTAGAAAAATGAAATCACATGTAATAAATCAACTTAAATCCTTAAGATAGAATATATTGTTTGAAATGGGATTCTCCTAGATATATGACACAAGTGATCTTTGAGACCCAAAATAGAACTGGAACATTTTCTCTCATGTTTACTGGGGACAAAATAATGGGCTTTAATAGGGTCAGTCAGGTGCTTTATTGTTGTTTGGGGACTAGGTGATGCCTGCAGGTTCTGTGGGGAGATGGAGACAGGCAGAAAGAAGGGCTCGAGGAAGGGAGAATAGAGAGGGAAACTGGAGAACTCTAAGAAGCAGGGAAGGGTATATGGGGAGACGCAGGGTGGCTGCTGGTCCTCATGATCTCTCGGGCAAGTTAGACAGGGCGCAGGCCCTCGGGCAGATGCAGCCTCTCGCCAGAACCAACGGGCTGACAGAGCTGGCTGTACTGCAGCCCCACTTACCTCCTCGCTGGAGCGCCCTAGACAGACAGGGCACAATCTGTCTAATGCGCTGAGCCTCTGGGAGACTCTGGGACAGAGAAGGCACCATTTTAGTTTCCCGTGGCTGCTGTAACACCTTACCACAAACTTAGTGACTTAAAACAACACAAATTTGTTACCTTACAGTTCTGGAGGTCAGAAGCTCAAAATGGGCCTCATTGGGTGGACGTCTTAAGTGTATTTAGGCTGCTATATTAAAATACCAAGACTGGGTGGCTTACACACAACAGAAACTTATTTCTCACAGTTCTGGAGGCTGAAGCCCAAGATCAGGGTGCCGGCATTGTTGATGATGGCCCTCCTCCGGGTTGCAGACTTCTCGTGGTAGAAAGGGCCAAGGAGCTCTGTGGAGGCTCTTTCATAAGAGGGCTCCACCACATGGCCTAATTACCTCCTGAAGGCCCCACTTTCTAATTCTATCACCTTTGAGGGGTAAAATTCCAACATGTGAATTTGGGGGTGAGGGGGCACAAACATTCAGACCATAGCACTAGGCTAAAATCGGGTGTCAGCAGGGCTGCATTCCTTTCTGGAGATGGCTACTGTTTCCAGCCTTTCCAGCTTCTAGAGATCACCCACATTCCTGGACACCTGGCCCCTTCCTGCATCTTCAAAGCCAGCAGTGTTGAGCCGAGTCCACCCCATATTGCCATCTCTCTGGTTCCATCCTCTGACCCACTCTCACTTTTAAGAATCATTTTGATTACACTGGACCCATCTGGATAATCCAGAATAATCTCCCTATTTTAAGGTCAGCTGACTAAAAGCCTGTCCATTTGCTACTTCAATTCCCTTTGCCATGTAACAATATACTCACTCATTCTGGGGATTAGGACATCTTCCAGAGGGGTGGGGGTGGGGACATATGCTGAAAATAGGCAAAAGCTGCATGAATAAATCCTTCACACACACACACCCACAAAACAACAACAACGTAAAAAAAAAACAAGCACCAAAAAGCTTCCAGGAGGGTCACAGAAAATTGGGCTTCCTTAAATTAAATTATTGAACAAATATTGAATCTTACCTTGGTGGACCAGTCCTTGGGTAACAAGCATGCTTACAAGAGAAAAAGGCAGAGCTGTAAAACAAAAATGCCCTTCAATACTCGTATTTTAGAACTTGGTGCCTCACCCAGAATTCACGGAGAATTACTCTGAGTTTCTTCTCTTACCTACCTTGGCAATAAGTGCTTAGTCCTTTGTTATTTTACTTATTCAACAAATATTTATTAAATACCACCCGGAGAATTTTCTTGGGGTCCCAGGCACCGAACCTGCTGTATAGATTTAACCTGACAAAACCTGAACCCCATCCAATTCTAGTGAACCCCTTCACACACTAGATTTTAGTCACTATACACAACACAGGCATCTCAGTGTTTGTACATTTAGCTGTCAAATTTGGAAACTCCCTTTAACCATTTATTTTGAAATTTCCAATCCTACAGAAAAATTAAAAATTAGTACAATAAACTGCATATCCTATCTATGATAGTTCTCTGCTTTTGTCTTTCACATTTTGTTACATAATTTGGATGTTTATTTTCTGAGGATTATAAGATTACTACATTCATGTCAAACATGGATGATATTTAGCTGTGATTTTTAAGGCAGGCAAATTAGTTGGCAAAGGCAGTTTCTAGTTCTGTAAAAATGTGTCAAATGACTTCTTCCAAAAGCAGAGAGTAGTGATAAACATTAGCTCTTTCTAGCAACAAAGACATATCAAAAAGCAACCAATTTTTCCACTCATATCTACCTGATGGTAGGCAAATGCGTCATACTGAAATGTTGGTCTACTAGGGCTTAATTAAATTATTTACTAATAAGTTGTCAGAAAAGACATGAATTGCTGGGAGCACAATCAGTAATCATAGAAATTCATAATGAACATCAATTTCTAAAGAGTGTTATTTCCAATATAGTTGATACTGAATTTGAATGATTTGAGAAATCAAGATGAGTATTTCAAAGTAAAATTATCCTTGTCAGCAATGTTGTAACTATTGGGCTATATCGACATGCTCTTTTATGACATTTTCAAATGACAAAACATGAATTTTTTTTAATTGAAAGAGACCTTAACACGCAGCCTAGATTCACACCCTTGTCTTATTTAAATGAGGCAGGCCCAGAAAGAGGAGGCGATACAGCAGAAAAGGTTATTATTTCACAGACATTGTAGGAGAAGTAGGAACAGATGCTGCCACATTTCATTCATTCCACAAATACTAAACAGGTACTTTTTAGATGTGAAGCGCTATGCTTGGCTCTGGGATGAAGCAATGAACCTGACGTTATTTCTGAACTTGATGAGGTTAGAGTCTAGTGTAATTTAGGAAGGTTTACTCTCAAGAAATTCTATATAACTCTTTGGTAAACGTTCTTGCTCACATGAAGGAAAGTAATGAGCGTATCACTTTCTGCTAATTGAGGTAAATCAGATATTATTTCTGCCCTTGAAAGAGTCTCAACATGGATTTAAACTCTAAATAGCTCTAGATAGCAAAGATCTTTAGAGAACTATGCAAACTCCTGCTTAAAAATAAATATGACTATAATTCTAATAGGATACTTAGGCAGTTTATTGCAGCACATATAGTGTTAAAGATTAAGAGGGGTGTGATTTACCTCTCTTCCAGAAACTTTCTTCTTGACATTCTCGGATAATCTTTAAAATCTCTCCTCTGTGAATGTGCAGTTTTGATTTTGGACAAAACAACAGGCTCTGTAAGGAAAGTTCTATGGTGAGGCGACTGAAATTGTCAGAAAAGCATCCACTCTTTTCTCTGGAGGAGAGCAAGATGGACTCTTCACTCTGGTCATACAGCCTGTCACCCTGTGCTGGCCATCAGCACAGAGCAATAACCCGTTTCAGCTAGTGCCTTCCACCTGGTAATGCTGGATGGACCTGGACAAGGAAAAAATCCCAGAGAAGCAAAAGGTGACTCACTGGTGAGCGAGCATGAAGCCCTGCTGAGGCCACATTTTCTTTCTTACCACCAGCTTCTGTCCATGAAGTTCACGATCCTTGCAATGCTACTCATTCCCTTTGCCTACCTGGCCTTCTGCAGACCCAGTTCTGTGGCCTCCTGGGTGAAGAGGAAGATTTCCCCTACAGCACAGTATTTACACATCTAGGATTTCACTCCGAGCGCTGAATTACAAGTTAGCTATTTATAGATCTGTGTTACAATTTACCTATTTATATTTCTGTGTGCATTTTTAGACTATGAATTCATTAACAGACTTTAAAATTTTCTACATAGTTTGCTTTCTATCTTCACAGGGTTTTTTTCCCCACATTTTAAGTGGTCTGCACATAAGTTCTGGTGGAATTATTGATATGATTAACATAATTATTTTTACTGGTTTTAGGGTATTTTTTATCATGTCGATATGCTATAATCTGGACTAACTCCTATCTTTTATGATCCTTCCCCCTTCGTAGATATGCATTATTCACTCACTCCTATCCACATTCTCATTCTTCTCTGTCCATCACCATCATTCTAGATATTTAATGTGGACCTTTTGTATGTATGCCTTCTTGTAAAACATTCGTTGTCGTAGGTACATGCATCTTTTAAAAATGTAAATGGCATTGTTTTATGTATTTCATTTTATTAAAAAAAATTACAATTGGCTGAATGCTTTTAAGATCCATCCCTATTGCTATATACATTTAGTCTGCTGCTCCTAACTGTTGCATAATTCTCCAAGATGCATCCAAGTTCCCACCACCACATGTCCCCTTACAGACCCATGTGACAACATTTTCCAGATATATATCTACAAGTAAAATATAGGGCACGTGTATCTTCATCTGACAGATGGCTCTCCGCAGTGGCTGCACCAGTCTCCACACCCCGCAGCTGTGCCTGACCTCCCTCTAGGCCTATGGAGCCTGCATAAGGCTAGTTAAGCTGGATTCCAAGCAGGTAAACAAAGGATTTCCAACACTTGGCATTATCCAGTTGTCTAAACTTTGACAGTCTAATAGGAGTAAAGTAATATATTCTTTTATTTGCATTTCTCTGTTAACTAATGTGTTTGAGCATCTTACATATTCTCCAGCCAGACTGCCCTTCTCCTCTAGTGTTCTGAGGTAACTAATCCCTGCAACTAGCCCTGGGTTGTAATCTTTTGTTATATATTGGCTCCCTAATTTTTTATTGTGGTAAGATACATGTAATATGTAGCATTCTAGCCATTTTAAAGCATACAATTCAGCAGCATTGAGGACATCCGCAGTGCTGGGCAGCCATCATTACTATCTGGTGCCGGAATATTTTCGTCACCTCAAAAGGGAATTCCATACACAGTAAGGAGTCTCTCATTCCCTCCCACTTTGAGCCTCCTGACAACTGATCTGCTCTGCATCTCTATGGATTTGCCTGTTCTGGATAGTATCTAAATAGTATCATACAATGTGACCTTTTGTGACTGGCTTCTTTTCCTTTGCATGATGTTTTCAAGGTTTGTCCATGTTGTAGCATGTATCAGTATTTCATTCCTTTTTATGGCTCAAAAATATCCCATTGTAGGAATATACTACATTTTGTCCATTCATCCACTGATGAATTTGGGTTGTTTCTACCTTTGGGCTATTGTGAATAGAGGTGCTACAAAAAAATCCTCAACAAGTTTTTGTTGGACCTGTTTTCAATTCTGGTGGGTCATATGGTAATTCTACGTTTAACTAATTGAGGAATAGCCAAACTGTTTTCTATAGCAGCTGCCACCATTTTACAATCTCACCAACAAAGTATAAAGGTTCCAATTTCTCCATATCCTTGTCAACACTTGTTATTTTCTGTTTTGTTTTTGTCTTTAATTATAGCCATGCTAGTGGGAGTAAAATGGTATCTCATTATGGTTTTGATTTTCATTTCTCTACTGACTAATGACATTGAGGATCTTTTCATTTGCTTGTTGGACATTCATATATCTTCTTTGGAGAAATACCTATTCAAGTCCTTTGCCAATTTTTTAACTGAATTGTTGTCTTTTTGTTGTTGAGTTTTAAGAACTCTTCATATATTCTGGATATTAGACCTTTATCAGATATGTGATTTGCAAATAATTTTTCCCATACCGTGGGTGGTTCATTCGTTTTTTAAAAACAAATTTTAATTTGTTTAATTTGTTCCTTACTGTAAAGTTCCACTTGTATTTCCTCATTTGTGAATTATTTATGTAAGTCCTCTGCCATTTACCACTTGAAGTTTTAGTGTTTTTCTTGTTGAGATGTCAACAATTTTGGCTTTTGAAGTCTACCTTGCTGATTTTGCCAGTCTTTTCAGAACTCTTTGTGTGTAGTAGATGTCAATGTGGATGACAGTCACATTTCTTGAGCACTTTCCCATGGGTTAAGCACTGTCAAGCACTTTACGTGCATGCTGACGAGGTGGAAGGACTTGGTGGAGCCTATGCCTTCAGAGCTCTACAAACAGCCCAAGCAGGCAACTCTACAGTTCTGCACAGCACAGTACACAGGGGTGGCGGACAGCGTGAGCGACAGCAACAAGAGAAGGAGCTGTTCTCCTTGTCCACTTACCTTAGTTCCTCAGCAAGCACTCTTCCTTATCTGAGTGTAAACATCTCTTCTTGGTTCTGGCTGTGGCTGGGACAGAAATAAGGAACACCCTCCTTGCCCTCCCTCAAACACACACATATATTCTCATCTAGGATCAGGGACCCTGGCTACTGCAATTGCTTTGAGTCCTACAGTCAAGACTGAAGCTCCTGCAGAGCCTCCCCAGAGGGTCCTTTTCTGTTTAGCAATCAATGTTTTATAGCTCTCCATTTCACAAAGGCAACTCAGGTGTCTAAATTCTCCTTGTGACTTGATATCATTTGTCTGTTTGCCTCTCTAAACTTTGCTCTTTAAAGACACCTCCTCCAAAACTATTTTTAGCTTGAAAAGTTGGCCCCAGAGAACATGAACTCCATTTACCCATTATAATACTCTCTTTTCTTCACTCATGTCTTCCTGAAACAGATAATAGTCATTCTGAACAAGTTGCAAAGTTGGGTTCTCAGTCTGATGGTTATTTTAGTAGTTAAGGATTCTGCTCTCCTGAACAGGTCTGCAGCATATGCTTAGTACGTTTAGCCTTGGTAACAAAAATGTAAAAACAAGCATCCTTGTATCATTCTGTTAGAGTCACTGAACAGCTTTGCTCCTCTAAAGGAAAGCTCTTCAGTCACTGACAGACTATGTAAGAGTCATTTACCTGGATTCTAAGTAGGGAAGAATAAAGAAAGGATTCTGTAAATAAAAATTTAAAAGATGCCTTTTCAAGGCAGTCAAAAACACACTTTCCTTCCCCCTTCATTTTCCCTGGATTCAACTAACAAAGTGCCAGACTGAAAAAATTAAGACGACTGGTCAAGGATGAGGTTTAAGGAAAGTCCTATATGATGTTCCTCTTCGGATAGGAGACTTTCAAATTAAAAATATACCTGCTTGCTTAGTGGTGGCAAGTGGGGAGGTTTATCTTGGTTTCCATGAGTAGATACTGAAGTCATGATGACTTTGTCTTTGCTTTTCTTCTAGGCAAGTGCACTCAGCTTACTCGTTGACCTGATGTCTAAGGAAAGTAGAAGAGAGTCACGATGCTGAGACTGGATGTTTGTGTAAACCTTAAAAACACCCTTAGTATCAACTCATCCAGTTGGAAACGTACTTTCATTTTATTAATCTCTAGCCACCTGCAAATCACCTTCTAATACTCCCCGCTACTAACACACACAAATGTGAAATGTCACATTGTCAACAGTGAAATGTTTTACTACCTGTAAATTGTGTTCTGAAATGAGTTTCAATTCATTACAAGGCCATTAACTACACAGATATTTACTGATTGTCTATTATGTGCCAGGCCAAGGGGATACAAGGAAAGATAAGGCAAACTCAAGTGCTAAATGAACTCACAACCTAAAGGGGAAGACAGACAAGTCAGCAGTTACAAACATGCAAAGAGCACCCCTAGAGGTAGGCCAGGGTGCTAACGAGAGGAAGAAAGGCCTGTTTTCTCTGGTCAGGTCTGAGATACCAAAGACTAAGATTCTTGAGTTTGTAGCAGGTAGATGGACTCCAGGGCATGAAGATCAGTTCGAAAGGTGCTGTAATTGTCGAGGCAAGGAAGTGTAGAGACCTGAGCCAACACCCTGGTGGGAAGCATAGAGATGATAAATTTGAGTTTGGAAATGTCAAATTTGGGTACCTGTAGGAACTGAAGTTAGCCAGTAGGAATCAGAATGTTAGAGGACTTGGGTCAGGAGTTACAGATTAGGAGGAGGCTAGAAAGATGAATTTGGGAGTTGCCATTGTAGAGATGATAGGAAAAGCAAGAAACATGTATAAAATTGTCTAAAAAGAACACTGGAGAATGTGAACACTGAGGCAAAGGGAATACTAACAAGAGAAGGAAAAAAATAATAAAAGACCAGGGAAATGACTGAGAAGGAATAGCTGGTATAGAGGGGAGAAAGTTTCTGAAAGAGGGAATGAGTCATTGGTGTCACGTGGCTCAGAAAAGTGACTTGGCAATGATAGAGATAGTCCAGGTGGACTCTGAGCCCTCACCCGGCCAATGGTCACTGCACTCTGCAGGCTCTGGAATGCAAGACTACCACTGATTCCCCAGCAAAATGAACATCTTAGACACAATGCTGTTTCCTACTAAACTGCCAGGCATATGAGCCAAAGGTACCTTGTACCAACTTTAACCTTAGGTAACTAATGTTATTGTAGAGATAGCATGATGCCCTACAGTGGAAAGTCCTGGAAAGATTGAGTTCAGATCTTGACTCTTCTCCCTGTGAGCCCTGTGCTTTGGGTGAGTGACTTATGTCTGTACCTCAGCTTTTCTCACCTGTTAAGTGGGGGTAACAGACAAGCAACCTTGAAGGGCTGTTGTAAGGATGAGGGTTGAGGATCAGGGCTGAGGCCCATAATTCCCAGCACAGTACGCTGTGCCTCAGCGCACAGTCAGTGTGTGAGCAGTAAAGGGCACCTGTCAGAGTGGCCCTGGGCACCTATTTCTTGAGGATCTCCAGCAAGTCTTTGCTGACCTAATGACAAACTAGAATATTTATCTATGTTTAGTAGGGCATTAAGCCGTTGCCTCAAACCAAAAAGCAGACACACATCTCAGCTTTGATGGTCAGGTCCTGTCGTGCCCAGTTAATCATCAGTCCACATCTAAGCGAGCCTTCTGAGGGGGTCTTGCCTTCCAGGTGCAGCTCCCACCACCACAGCCAGGTGTGGGTTGGGGTCCCGCTACTTCTTCAGGGGACAGTAGGGGAGTGTTGACAGGTGGGCAGTGGGAAGGAGGCGCGCAGCAGGATGGCTATGGGGCGAGTGGATTGAGTGACGGGGGTGGGGCGTGAGAAGGGGGGTCGGGCGGTGTCATCGCACTCGGGTTGTGGGGAAAGGCCCGAAGCAACCTGCAGGAATCTGCCCTGCAGAGGCTGCCCGCACGACGCAAACCCCCGACCCCTGCCCGGGTTGCGGCTGGAGCTAGAGAGGGGTTGGCAGAGGCGACTCTAGGCGGCCGCTGGCGACCTGCGCGGCCTGCGAAGTACCCTGGTTCCCAAGGACTCCGGAATTAAGTGTCCAGAGGAAGCCACACTCTCCTCGCCATCCCTCCCGCTGTCACCCCGGGGCGAGCTCCCCTGCGGGGTGAGGATCGCCACGCAGGCCGCGGATCCGCGCCCGCGATGCAGCGCTCGCTCCCTCCGCCGCCGCCCGCACAACTGCGACCGCTGCCCGCCTCCCCGGTGCCCGGCCCCCGCCGCCCACCCGCGCCCAGGTCCCGTCACCTTTTCTCCCTGCCCTCACCTTTTCTCCCTGCCCTCACCTCTCCTCTCTGAGTTTCCCTGCAGCCTTCTCCTTCCTCCTGTTGCTCCGCCCCCTCCGCTCGGCGCTTTTCGCTCCCCGGCTGAAACCACTCAACAAGTGCACCCCCATCCCCCACCTTGCAGTCCCTTCTCTGTTGGTGGCATCAGAACCCACACTCAATTATTCAGGCTCAAACCCAGCTCTTGCTATAAACTCCCGTTCCACGCCCAAGAGTTGTCCCGACACCTGGTAGATTCTACTTCTTCAATGTCTTTCAAATAACTCCTTTCCTTCCAACAATAATGCAACAATCATTTACTGAACACCCTCCCTGGGGCTGGCATTGATATTAATTTATCAGCAATCTTTTTTTATTGAGATATAATTGACATATAACATTCCATATTTGTATACATTGCAAAATGATCACAATAAGTCTGTCATTCATTACATATTGTTACCTGGGTAGCCTCCCCCCCAACAATTTCCCCTCCTCTCAGGATAAGGACTTTTAAGATCTACTCTTTAGCAACTTTCAAATGTGTAATATAGTATTATTAACTATAGTCACCACACTGTACATGACATTCCCATGATTTATTTTGTAACTGGAAGTTTGTACCTTTGCCCATTCTGCCCATTTTGCCCACCCCCGTTCAATCCTTTTTACAACCGTTGAGGGTGAGTACTATTATCCTCATTTGATGGGCTAGGCAACTAAGTTTTGCAATGCCACACTGGGAGTTTGCAGTTTAAGCTACTGGAGCTTGGTGCCAGGCCTTCTCTTTCCACTGTTCCCTGTCCATGCCTTCCAGCCTCCTGCCATGTGGGGGAAGCTGCTTGTGCTTTTACTACCTATATCACTCATCCACCCTCAACTGAGATTCTTCCCTGGGACATATGCCGGGACACACCTGGTGTGTTGAATTGGAAGAGAGGTTGCAGACCACATGGAAGGCCTTCGTCTTTGTCACATTTTTCTGCTGTTTTCATTGGCCTCTATGCCTCTGGCCTCAGCCCCTCCATAGTGATGACCCCCTTGCTGGCCCCTCCAACATCCATCCGGCCCCCTCTCTGTTCCTCATATTAACCAGCTCTTCTCACCTGAGCCCTGTCTCCTCCCCATCAGTCTTGTCCGGGCTTTTTCCTACTCATCCTTCTCTGACTATTCCCCAGGAAGACCTGCCTTGACCCCTACCCAGCCTAAAGTAGGGCCCCCTTCTTCTCTTTCATAGCAGGATGCCCTGTTTTCTTTCATAGCACCTATCACAAGTTGTTATATTCTTGTTGGGGTGTTGATTTGTTTCGAGCCTGTTTTCCCTGCTTCAATGAAATCTTCATGTGGCATAGAAAAAGATGGTGTCTGTTTTGTTCACTGTTGTATACTTGGCATCTTAGATATAAGAGTGGCTCAGTAAATAACCGTTGAACAAATGAAGGAGTGAGCCTGGATTCAAAGGCTGTCTATCAAGATACTGTTGTTTTGGAGGGGCCATGTTCCCCAGTAGATCCCCAGGCCACTTTCCTCCATGTGATTCACTGGTTTTCGTTCGCCTCCATTCCTCCCTCCAAATGAAAGGAGATGTAGTTCTATTGCTAGTTATACATTGTCTTACCAGAAGTCAGAAATAACTCTCTGCCATTTTGTGGTCTGAAAGGAACAGTTTTCTAATTGGGCTTATGATAAAAATGAACAGCCCTCCATTATGAGTTCATCACTTGGTATTTGTTGAACATATCTGATGTGCCCATGTATTGTTCTAGGCACTTTCTGAGATAAGAGAGAAGACATGTGTCCTTCCCACAAAGAATTTATCACTCTCCAAAGAATTAGAATAAAAATATACTTGACCCTAGAAACATATAACACTGAAAAGAGCCTTTATTAGGTTTTGCTTTAGTATCCTACAAGGGCTCAGTGTCATGCCATGAAGTTGATTAGCATTGGCTAATGCTATGAAAAATGTGGTTGATTTAGAAAGTGTCACTGTTCGTGGCAGGCTCCAGCTAGTACTATTTCTATAACCCTGCACTATCCTCAGGCAAGATTCAAATTCAGACCTTGGTGATTCAGCTCCTGCCTGCCTCTCCAACACATATTTCTTAAGCCCTCCAGGGCTCTGTGGAGTAGCTGCTGTTCTTCCTTCTCACACATTTGCCTGTGTTGGAGCTGCAGCCCTCTTCTGCTTCTCCACCCCTCTCTCATTCTTAAAGACAGGTAAAGAGCTTGGGCACCAAGAGAAGGAGAAGGACCCAGACGGGCAATATGGAGGAGGTGGGAGAGAGTGGTGTGGCTGACTGAAGAGCGGGCCCTAGTGGGGGGAAAGGGAGGGATGGAATAAAAATAAAATGTAGATAGGAACCTAGAGTGGCACCACAGGGAGCTCCAGACTCACTGACAACCACCTTTTTTGCCTGCTGGGTAAAAGGAGCTCCTGCCTGTTCCCTTGTGGGGAGGTGCCCCGGAGTGTGTATAAGAGGAGGGGAGATAACCTTGGTGGCCAATACAACCCTCACTCCTTGCCATTCTTTTTCTTGTCCCAACTCTCCAGTTGCCATTTGCCCAGCTCTGTGAGAAGCTCTGTGAATCAAAAGGTCTTGTGAGTCACTCATTGCCTCTCTGAGGAATAAGTAACATCAAATCTCACCAAAGCAGAGCAGTCAGGTTTAAATGAGGTGTCATTCGAAGATTGAGCTCAGCTTCTACTTTCCTTTGTTAACTGGCACCGCTGTCCTTAGAGGCATGGTATCAGCTTAGCTTGAGCTTTTGGGCCATTGACCCAGAGCTCTGGCTGCTTTAGGATAATCTGGGTTTGATATTTAGACTGCTAGACTCAGCAAGAGGCCAAGCAGGCCCTAAAGATCATAATTTTGGCCCAAATGGGGAAAATCTGAAATATAAAGATGAATGTACATGAGTTAGGTGTCTCCAAGTCCTCCTTGAGACAGGCTTATCCTTTATTTCACTCACAGTGCTGATAATAGATATCCACCTTAAAAATCTAGTACTTTAATATTCCAGAATTTGCCATAGTCTGCAACATGTGAAGCCCTTCGAGTACATAAAACAGAATGCTCCTGGAGTAAGAGAGAGAATAGGTGATCAAGCAGAGGCCAGTAATACTTTGTGGCAGATATTTTGATCTCATTCCAAGAGCATGTTGTTTTTGTGTCCTGAAGTCTGTCTGTCCCAAACCTCTCACTAGAGCAGGCTCTCCACCTGGCTAGAGTCAGGGTAGGAGAAAAGCAATTTAATTTTCTGGTAAAAAATACTCACAGGTATAAATCCATGCACAGATTTAGCTCTTTGCAGGGCATAATTCCATTTGAGAAGAAAGGCTTAGTAATCAAAATCTAATTGATAGAAGTTTGGGTAGGACATTTTTTTTTTTTTTTAAATATAGACTTTATTTTTTTAGAGCAGTTTTAGATTCCCAGCAATATTGACAGGCAGATACAGAGATTTCCCACATCCCCCTTACCTCCACTCATGTTCAGCTTCTTCATCATCACCATCCCCTACCAGAGTGGTGCATTTGTTACAATTGATGAACCTACACTGATACATCATTATCACCCTGAGTCCATAGTTTATACTAAGGTTTACTCTTGGTGTTGCACTTTCTTTGGACTATATCTACCATTACAGAGTAGTTTCACTCACTGCACTAGAAACCCTCTGTGTTCTGTTTATTTATCACCACCATCACCCTCTGCCTCTGACAACCACTGATCTTTTTACCGTCTCCATAGTTTTACCTTTTCCAGACTGTCATATAGTTGGAATCACACAGTATGAGCCTTTGGGATTGGCTTGATTCACTTGGTAATATGCATTTAAGGTCACTTCAAGTCTTTTTCTGGCTTAATAGCTCATTTTCTTTTTAGTGCCAAATAATATTCCATTGTTTGGATATAGCATAGTTTATTTACTCATTCATCTACTGAAAAACATCTTGGTTGCTTCCAAGTTTTAGCAATTATGAATAAAACTGTTGTAAACATCTGTGTGCAGTTTTTTGTGTGAACATAAATTTTCAGCTCTTCTGGGTAAATGCCAAGGAGTGTGACTGCTGGATCACATGGTAAGAGTATGTTTAACTTGTTAAGGAACTTTCAAACTATCTTCCAAGTGGCTGTACCATTTGTCATTCCCATGAGCAATGAATGAGAATTCCTGTTGCTCTACATCCTCACCAATGTCTGGTATCATCAGTGCAGATTTACTTTTGAAAGGAATTTTTTAGAATCCCTTCATTACTTAGTCTAGTCAGCCCTCCTTGCCCGCTTCACTTTCCTCAGCATTAGGGAAACAAGCTTGTGCTTACTCTTCAGGTCTCATTGGAGACATTCAGAGACTAGGAATTTAGGGCATGGATGCTGGAACCAGATTGCCTGGGTTCCAATTGTAACCCCACTGTAAATCTATATCTATATAAGAAATTGTTGGGAATAGTGCCTGGCACATAGGTAGACAGTGCCGTTTAAGTGTTCATAACCACTTTCCTCAGAAAAACCCTCCTGTGTGCTACATTTTAATGACCTCTTCATTTGCTTCTAGCTAAGATGTGAGATCCCTGGAAGCAGGGACTGTCTTTTTTCACCTTCACATCTATGACTGGAAAACCACATAAAATTGAGATATTAATTTATGGTTTGTACTCATTAGCAGCCCAAACAAATAGTAAGTTTTCTCCCTTCTCCATTCCAAGAAAGTCACCAAGGGTGTCCTTATCTCCAGGCTTATTAATGACTTTTGCATTATAGGGATAAAAGGAGAGTTCATAAATAAAGCATGGAACAAGCACCCAGAATGTCATCCCTGTGTAGAATTTTGTGGTAGAAGAAAAACCCCTGCTGAGGAAGAAATGGACTCATCCTAGAGGGAAAATCTTGAGCTTTTTGAGAAACTGGGAAGAGGGGAGAGGGGCACAGGTCCTGGAGTAGTGGATATCAGCACTTCACTTCTTCCTTTAGCTCTAGTCTGTGGAAGGACTTTTTGACAAAAAAGCTGCGGGGTGCCCTGAAATTCAGTAAACATTTAGCTTCCCAGCTTTCAAAATATGTAGGACTCTGAAACCACCACTGAGCAGATGGGACTCACTCATTCTCAGGCTTCCCTCCACTTCCTCGGCAACCATGTCTAACAAACCCAATATGGCTGACATGGAGAAATTCGACAAGTTGAAATTTAGGAAGTCAGAAACATGAGAAAAATACACTGCCTTCAAAAGAAACGATTGAACAGGAGAAGCAAGCAGCAAATCATAGAGGCACGTGCTGCCAATATGCACTGTACATTCCACAAGCATTGCCTTTTTATTTTACTTTTTTTAGCTGTTTAACTTTGTAAGTTGCAAAGAGGTTGTATCAAGTTTAAATGACTGTGCTGCCCCCTTTTCACATCCAAGAACTACTGACATTGGAGGCTGCACCTGCCTCTCACACCTGCCAATCTGGCCCGCAGGGAAGGAAAAGAACTTGCATGTTAGTGAAGACAGAAGCTGGATGGGATGACAGTGAAATCTAGAGTAAAGATCAAGCTAGTCCAAGGTGTCCTGCAGGCTATAAAATACAGTTTAATCAGAGTGCCATTTTTTTGTTGTTGTCCAAATGATTTTAAAAACCTTAAAAAAAAAAAAAAAGATCTAGGGCTGGGGCTGGGGCCACTGCTTTCAGGGGACCATGTGGATTTTGACATGAACATCTCAACAGTGACCAGAGGGGATTGTAGGGCCTTCTAAAATGTTTTGGACTGTGCCATATCCCTTCTCCCAACCCTAGGGAGAAGGGTTACCTCCCTACCCACACCCATCAGATTCATAAGTTTGACTTTCCTGAGTGGAAGGGGACTATGAAAAAGTGGAACTTTATTTGAGACACAAAGGAACATGACTTCTTTTGAACCTTAGTGAAATAAGCTAAAATTTATAACTGCAACATGTCCATGAGCCTGGCAAAAGTAGGCATATTGAATATTTGATGAGTAGATGCATATAAGCAGTCTATTTTGTTTGTTTATTTTAATTTTTAATTTAATTTAATTTATTTTTTATTTTTAAATTACAGTGATATTCAATATTATATTAGTTTCAGAGGTACAGCATAATGCTTAGACATTATATATGAAGTGATCCTCCAATAAGTCTAGTATCCACCTGACACCATACATAGTTATTACAATATTATTAACTATATTTCCTATGCTATACTTTACATCCTCATGACTATTTTATAACTACCAATATGTACTTCTTAATCTCTTCACTTTTTTTATCCAGTCCTCCAAGCCCCCTCCCATCTGGCAACCATCGGTTTGTTCTCTGTGTCTATGAGCTTATGCTTTATTTATTTATTCTGCTTTTTAGATTACACATATAAATAAAATCATATGATATTTGTCTTTCTTTGACTGAATTCACTTAGCATAATGCCCTCTAGGTCCAGCCATGTTGTGGCAAAAGTAAGATTTCATTCTTTTATGTGGTCAAGTAATATTCCATTGTATATATGTACCACATCTTTATCCAGTCATCTATCGATGGACATTTAGGTCACTTCCATATTTTGGCTATTGCAGGTAATGCTGCAATGAACATAAGGAGGCATATATCTTTTTGAATTAGTGTTGGATTTCTTTGAATAAATATCCAGTAGTGGGATTGCTGGGTCATATGGTAGTTCTATTTTTAATTTTTTGAGGAAACTCCACACTTATCCAGTCTATTTTAATAATGCCACAGAAACAGTTTTTGTTTACCTACCTTGAATAAACATTTTCCAGGGCTATTTTCTGTGTATTTAAAACCCATTCAAAATAATTGTCTTTGAACCAAGATTCAAAACACTTTTGTGACTACAAGTTAACAAGTTGAATTTATCACTCACCAGTCTTACATTGTTGGTTGCCTAAGCAAGTAAGTCTGGCTGCTTTACGTTTTGATTCTGGAAAGGTTGGAGTCTCCAGTCAGAACTTGTATCACAAAGCCCCACCTAGTATGAGAAAGCCTGTTAGACAAAAAAAAACAAAATCCTGCTCTGCGTATTGGCATCCATTTCACAAAGCAGCCTTGTGCCTAAAAATTCCTAGTCCTTGCTCAGAAAGAAAGCTGTTTAGGCTGTTGTTTTTCTATTCTTATTACTTGTGGTCATTTGTCCAGGGATTACACAAATGAATTAAATCTAGACTTAACCCAAAAATGTTCCTTTAGTCATTAATTTCTGCTTGTTCTCCTTTTGAGTCTTCAAAAGCTTTTTTTCTAGGCTGCTGTTACAGTCTGCAGACCTACTTTGTTTTCTTGCCCTTTTAAATATCAGAAGAGCAACTAAAAAACAGACAGTAAATGGAAAAAGTGAGAATAAGGTAAACACCATGACAAGGCATTTAGACAAATCTCAAAAGTGAGACCATACAACTGTGCAACTGTCCTGGCCTCTCAGCAAATCAGCATCATAAAAATAGAGGCTGGATAGAGGAAGGAAATTTAAGGACCCCAGAGAACATAATGCATAATATAAAATACCTTTATTGATATATTGCTTCGAGCAAATCTGACACATGCTGATTTAGAACTACAGTTTATCTTTGTCATTAACAAAATAGGAGAGTAAATATGATTTTGTAACTATGTTTCAGGTTTTCAGTTATATAAGTGCTGTGACACAATTAATATTCCAAATGGCTTCTAAAAAATGTTTCGTGTCAGTTTTGGATCTTTAGTACAGTTTAATAACTTTTTTCTATTCCTTTCTTTCTCCTGATATAAACACAGAGAGCTCTTGACCTCTAGAAGCTGTAAGGACTTTCAACAAGTTACAACAGCATATTTATCTTTGATTCTAGGGTAAACAAATCTTCAAGATTAAGTAGATGTGTATCAGAGAAAGTTCTTAATTGTTAGATTAAAATTTACAGTCATGAAAAATTATGAAAATCATTCCTCTTGTAAGGTCTGCCCTGCCGAACTAACAGCCTCAGAAATGAGAACACTAATTGCTATGTAGCCACATCATAATTTCATAAAAGCAAACATTATTTAAAATATACATATAAATGATTTTAAACCTTCTGATATTGAATGACAAGTTCTGCGTGAAAGTGCTTTACATGAGATGTCTCATAACATCCCATAACAACCCAGGGTTTTTCCACACCTCTTTCTCTTGATGGAACTGACACACTGATAGGTCAAAAACTGGCCCAAGCTCACACTGGCAGCCATAATAAAGGCAGGCTTGAAATTTAGAATCAATGATTAATTCTTCACCCAACCAATATTCATTGAGCACTTTACTAAGCATCAGGCTCAGTTCTAGCTTTTGAGGATACTGAGGTGAACAAAACAACAAAACCCCTGTTGTGAATATTGTGAACACAACCAAGTTTAGCACTTAGAGTTGATAACTACAACTGTACAACTGTACGACCATCCTTCTATGATTAGGCAGCATTTTAGACTGGTTTCTTAGTTTAGCTCTACAAGTTGATTTATTTTCCTTGACAGAAAAAGGCCCCCAAACTCATCCTAAGTCTCTGAAGAATAGAAGTCTGGACTAATGCTGGACTTTCTTTTCTTTTTTGCTCCAAAAGTAAATAACTATTCCCCACCAAAAAACCCCACCTCTCTTTGAAGTAGATACTTCCTTAAACAAACAAACAAACAAACAAACAAACAAACACGCACACACACACATTCTTCTATATCTTTTCAAAGGGTCATCTCTTCTAGGCAAACTTTATAAACATGGGCAGTACCTTTACAATTTAGGATGGCCAGGCTAGTGGACTATTTTTCTCTGTTATAGATATCAGGTTGTGACAATTTCCATACATCTTAATAATAATAATAATAATAATAATAATAATAAACACCACAGTGCATTTCCATAATACAGTGACCTGAATTTGCTAGGAGAGCCCTTAGTTCATCAGGAGTTTTACTCCTTTAGCAAGCAAACTGCCCTCGTGCTGCAATGCATAACAGTGCCTGCAGTGGCCTGGCCTCCTTGGGGAGCCCAAAGGGAGCACACAGCAGTACCTAGAACTACAAATGTTATAGCCATACCCACAGCCAACCCACAATTCAAGGCTCAAGGTTGCTGCTTGTTATGTTACACAGGCAAGTAGTTCTCAAGAAAAAATTGTAAAACAATTGACACTTTTCCATAGACAGTTAACTAAATGTTCTATAATTTAAGTTATAGCACTAGCTATAACCATATGACCCACCAGAATTGAAAACAGGTCCAATAAAAACTTGTTGAGGATTTTTTTTGTAGTACCTCTATTCACAATAGCCCAAATTGGATACCTTCAAGAGTAATATGGTTATACAGAATTCAAAAATCATTGCTATTATTATACTATATATATTTACAATGATGAATATGTTTTTTATTTCTATTTTGAGATACAATGATTTACTTGACTTTTGAGATACAATGAGATACAATGACTTTTATATTTGGGTCCTATTTTACAGCTTTAATACATATATACTGCATTATTGGAAGTAAAAAAATCTCGAAATAAGTTTCTGAAGATGGCATTCATTTCTTTTACTATTCATTGAGAAAAAGCTCATATGATTCACAGTAATGCAGGATTTATTTTTAACGATGCCCAATCGGTTTGAGCTCTGCATAAATAATTTAAAACAGACATCACTAGGATACTGCAGTTTACATTCATATTAAAAAATCTATCCAGTTCTCTTGCATTTTATGGTAGTAAAAAGCTAAGTCTCCCTAAATGAGAGACTTAGTTAACTACAGCACCCCGGGCTTAGACAGATGGGAAATTTCACTGTGAGTTATCGCATTATGAAAAGTACAATGAGAGTGGATGAGGCCCTTATTTTACATCAGTTTTAGAGAACTGATTGTTGTCTTCTCCTGGAACACCTCATCTTCTTACCTCCACCTCGTAATCTTGGCTGTGAAATAAACATATATGGTTTTGTTTCTTATTATTGGTGGAGGGTTTCTTTCTTCTCCTTCGTGACACTAGGGACGATTTATTGACAAACTGAAAAATAGGTCATTGGAGAGATAAAGTCTTTGGACAAAGAGGAAATAGAATAGGGGTTCCAGTTCTGGCTCTGGGTGACCCCTTTGGGCCTTAGTATCTGTAAAAAGGAGCGCAGTAGACGAGATTATCTTTGAAGTTTCACTTTTAGCTGCAAAAGTCTATGATTTAAACCTAGTTTGAGCTATGATAATTAAGAGGCAAAAGGGTAGTGGTAAGAGGCTATTACATGTTCTGTAACAGCAAATTCATAAAACAAAAATGTAATTGAAGTTTCTTCAAGAGTAGTCTAATTGCCCATTGGGCAATACTGTTGCAAGTATTGTTATTTCCCACTCTTAATGTTTCATTTGAAAGGATATTCATCATGTGACACTCCAGGCATCTTTCTGTGCTGTGACTCACTCTTTTTTTGGGGACATGCAATTACTATTTAACTGGTGAGTTTAGGAGACTCTGGATAGAATAGCCAGCACTTCGTGCTGAAGTCCTCTTGGGAGCTGGTATACCTTCAGATGTACAGCTTCAATCATCTCTGGTAAGGCCTGACAATGTCATTGCAAATTCTGGCATTCAGAATGCCAGAGACAGTATCTTAGCCAAAATTACATAACTGCATGGCACTCATGGTTCTAAAATGGGAGCAATATATTTAGACAATTACCATGTAACTTAAATATATTGCATCTAACTTCTTACATGAATCAAGATGGGGAGGAAGAGGTTCTTGTGACGTGGCTGTGGATGTTGGCTGAAATTTGGATAACCAGTCTACTCTTATTACAATTTCTTTTCCCCTTGAATCCAGAAAGGAGTCACAGAAGCTATGTAATTTAATAAATATTTGAGGTTCTCATATGGTACCTGGACTTCTCTAGGTACTAGGGGATATAGCAGAGAACTGAAGAGACAAAAATCCTCAAAAAACTTGTATTTTAGTGAGAGGAGACACACAATAATCAAAATAAATAAGTAAATAATATAAATAAATAAATCAGTATGACAATGTACTGTAGTGGTGCAGTGTCTGGAGTCAAATAGACTGGAGTTAAGTTTACATTACTTAGAAGTTATATAACCTTTGGGAACATTCTTAACCTTTCTGTGCCTCAGTTTCCTCATCAGTAAAATGAGGTTAATAAAACTTTTGTAAGTTTGTCATGAGAATTACATTTCATGAGTGTTAAAGACATAGAAAACAGTGCCTGGAACACTTAAAACCATTGTAAGTACATGATATTATTATATTAAATGGAGCTAAAACAAGAAAGGGAAAAAGGGAGTGCTGGGTGGGCTTGTAATTTTTAATAAGCTAAGGTAGAAAAGACTTCAGTGCAAAAGTGGCATTTGAGCAAAGACCTGAAATGCTGAAGGAGTCAGGCACTCGGATATCTGGGGGAAATGTGTTCCACACAGAAGGAGGGGTAAGTACAATGGTCCTAAGGCTGGCTCGAGCCTAAGGTTTCAGGATCTGCAAGAGACTGTTAAACAATAATCTCCGAAGCTGAAAATTTGCTGAAAAAAGGGTTTATTGAGCCAGTAAAAGGACCAGGTCCTGGAACATACAGTCTGAATCAACAGTCCCCAACATTTTTGGCACCAGGGAGCAGTGCTCCTGTGAGAATCTAATGCCTGAGGATCTGAGGTGGAGCCGAGGTGGTGATGCTAGCACCAGGGAGTAGCTGCAAATACAGATGAAAGTTTGCTTGCTTACCCTCTGCTCACCTCCTGCTCTGCGGCCCAGTTCCTAAAAGGACTAATACTGGTCCACAGCCCGGGGGTTGGGTACCCCTTATGTAAACCACCAGCAACAGGGCTACATGGAGAAGATGAACATGTCTGAAGTTGTGGAGTTGACGGGGGCTCTTTTATACAATAGATTTGGGGAAGAAAGATGTAAGTTGTTCTAAAATTTACACTGGCTATAGAAAAGGAGGGGTGGGAAAATGTGAAGTGGGGGCAATTCTAGGATGGGTGCATGTTCCTTAAGGAAGAACTATTTCCTATCTGTACTGGTTGTGCGCAACATTGCAGAGAGTTCGTGCACAGCAGGATGTGGTGGGGTCTGGTGGCCAGCTATTTTTTTTTTTTAGACAGCTGCCTGGAAGTTGGGTCAAAGCTTTAACATACATTCAGGAATGTGAGTAGTCTTTTGTTGGTTTTGGCTCTCTTCCTCCCAACCTCTGACCTGCTATAATTTAATTTGGGATAGTTCAGAATTTTTCTCTTGTCAAGGGCAATGTGGTTGGAGAGGAGAACGTAATAGAGAAGGGTTGTGGATTGGGACTCCTTAGAAGAAGAGCCTTAGACAGGATTTCAGGTGCCTACAATTTATTGAGGATATTCTTGTTCTCAGGAAAAAGGGAGAGAGGAAAGCAGAAGAGAGCAAGTAAAGGAACTAAGCGATGATATGGCTCTAGCTGGTGCAGCCTGGCCCATGGAGAGGTCTGGAGCATGAACTGCACTGCAGAGCATGACCCCCCTTGAGACAAGAGGGCTGGCCTTTTGTATCCTCATATTAGTGAGTCATAGCAGGCTGCTGGGTAAGGTGGTTTCTTAGGCCTTTCAGGCAGCTATAATAAAAACCACAGACTAGGCAGCTTATAAACAATAGAAATTTATTTGTCACAGTTCTGGAGGCTGGAAGTCTGGGATCAGAATGCCAACATGGTAGGGTGAGGGCCCTTTCCTGGTGGCAGACTTCTCCTCTACGTCATGTGGTGGAAGGGGCTGGGAAGCTCTGTAAGGTCTCTTTACAAGAGCACTAATCCAATTATGAGGGCTCCACCGCATGACCTAATCACCTCCCAAAGGCCCCACCTACTAATGCTATCACACTGGGGCTTAGGATTTCAACATATGAATTTGATGGGGACACAAACATTCAGATCGTAGTACTCGGCTAAAAATCAAGGTGTCAGCAGAGCTGTATTCCTTTCTGGAGGTTCTAGGCAAAGGCAGCTGACAAGAAAAAGAATTCTCTGCTGTTATTAATTACAATTGCAGTGGCTGGAGAGTGAAAGAGACAGAAGGGTGAGTCTGTTCCTATCTGTGGATCAGCTCTGACAAAAGGCTGTTCACATTCCCCTGTATCTGCTGGAATTTAGAATCACTTTACAGGTGGCTTTGTCTGGGATTATCCAAGAGAGAACAGCCAGGCGACTCCAACCCCAGGAGCCTCCACTTCTCATTTACACATGAGCTTTACAGATGGCTGCAGACTGGGCTTTCCCTACTCCAGAACTAGCCCCGCTTTAGCTCTTCCCATCCCCTTTGTTTATAGCTAATGTAAATCCTGTCAAAATGGCTATGTCTTTCCCCCAGCTACTTGATATATAAAAACCGCTTACAAAAATTCTGGACATGTTGTCATTTCTACTTAGCTATGCTGCTGGTAGTTTAGACTTCATGCCCTAAGACTGGTCTTCTTCCTCCTCCTCCTCTCCTTTTCCTTCCCCTCCTCCTCCTTTGCTAGCAATGGCTTAAGTTAAATTTTTGTTTGTTTGTTTAACACAGTGAAGAAGTTCTGCAGGGGGTGGCTTGCTGCCTCACCTCCATTTCCTCAGTGATTCAGGTCTGGCTCCAGATTAGCATGTTCCACATACAGAGCAGTAGCCCTCCATGCAGCCCCACGTCCTCAGAAAGCAGCACAGCAATCTCAGATTGTACCTGGAGCTGGAGCCTTGGGTGTCTTACACTTTGCCCCAAGCAGCTTATCAAATTATTTCTTCCAGCCACACAGTTTTTGTCCCAGAGAGGAGCTGTGGTGGCTTTGTACAGTGTCACCTTAACTAAATTAAAACTACCTGCCTTTCCAGATACCCAGATACGGGAATATCCCATATGTTTCAGAGATATGGTTGCCACAAGAAAAAATTGTGTGATATCTGAAAGGCAGAAACAAATCAGCAGTCATTTTATTTTGAAGGTTTGAGGCAGTTACAGAGTTTGTAGGGACAGCCACAGAGGTGCCAGTGAGTCTCACTCTGTTTCCACTTTCCCTACTCCAAGTTCAGCTGTTCTTCCAGATTAATGGCCCTACTGACCAGCAGTGATGCCAGCCCCACCATGAGATACTCTGCTGTGAGCTCACAGAGGTGGAAGCCACAAAGAGCCCACAGCCTTCCAGATACCAGCTTCCTTTGGGCTCTTCTCCAGCAGCTGAGGGTTCAACAAGCTCTGATGTGTCCACCTGCATGGGGGCTGGTTAGGACTTTTCTCAGGTACTTCTTGGACCTTTTCTTTCTAAGCTCCCCCCAAAATGGTGTAAAGTCTAACTCCATAATAAATAATCTATCCCATGCTTATAGCGGTCTTGCTTTCTGATTGAACTTTATTGTTGCGGGATGGAAATATAATTATCTTCATCTTATTACATGTCCAGGGACATTTTACTGTTTCTTATAGAATGACACACCAGACACATTTCTGGCTGGCTGTCCTTGAATATAATCAATATGTATCAATATCTGGTGGTCCCCAATGTTTTTGGCACCAGGGAGATGTGCTCCTGTGAGAATCTAATGCCTGATGAACTGAGGTGGAGCTGAGGTGGTGATACTAGTGCTAGGGAGTGGCTGCAAATACAGATGAAGCTTTGCTCACTCTCAGGCTCCAGCTTACCTCCTGCTGTGCAGCCCCCCCCCACCCCCTCCCTGTTTCTAACGGGCCACAGACCTGTCCTGTCTGTAGCCTGAGGGCTGAGGACCCCTGATACCACCAATGTAACATTAAATATAATGTTCTTCAATATCTGGTAGGAGAGGCACAAAAGAATTATTTTCAGGAGAAAATAATGTAAAGATCCTTGTCAGTGAAACAAAAATGAACTGGGGGCTAAAGATACAGTGGAAAGGCAAATTATTCCCCTCAGATCTTCTCTTGAACTAAATATCTTTTCCTATCTTCAGGACTGAGCCTATCACCTCCTGGTTTCTTCTCCTTGCTCTTGGCTTGAGTCTTTCCTCCTCATCACATAGCACTATGCTGAAGGGAGGCCAGCAGGACTTAATTTGGTCACAAAATTGCTAAATTTACTCATTCATAATCTTGAGGTGTAATAAGAAACGTGTTGGCTTGGGGCTCAGAGGTTCTGGTTTCTTGTCCTATTTGCCAAGAACCCTCTGTGGACTTAGGAAATTCATCCCATCTTTCTGGGCATCCGTTTCTTTGTAATCTTTTTTTTTTTTATGATGCAATGTTAGTTGAGTAGATTATAGGTCTTGTGCCACATACCTAAATTCATTGCTCTCGTAGAAGCCTTTTTAGAAACTTGTATTTCAGTTATTTATATCAGAGTCCTAGAGCATGGCACATGCATCCCAGAAACTTTATCATATGAAATACACATATTAACATGGCAGCCTCATTTGATTTAAGTGTCATGTGCATTTCACATGCATGGAACCATCCTGAGGAAAGAGTCAGCATTCCAGAACCTAGAGGGGTTGAGGGTGGTTTCCTCACTCTTTTATTTGCTTTCAGCACAGGATGATACATTACACTTTATATGTGCTCAGCTGTATTAGCATAACTGTTTTTAGGTAATATACTGGTTTTAATTAAATTTCCTCTCACAAAATAGACAAATTTCCTGCAAAGAAACCATGGACCAAAGCGAAAACAGTAACATAGGTGCAAGCAAATGAACAACAAAATAATAGAGCAGACACTTTTACTCCCAGAACAAACTCTTTGCTATCCACATTAAAAGGGTAAAATAATGAGGATCAAATCAGATCTGACAAAAAGCCTGACAAAAATATTCAAAATTATCAAGAAGATGGTTCACAATTTGGATTTACATCTACTAGATTCACACCTACTATCATTATTACAAATCTCTCCTTGAGGGCATGTTGTGTCTTGAAATACTAACTACTGTAATATGATACTATTAAGATAGGCAAGGCATTTAAAATATGATTCATTTCATCTTGATATCATCTTGTACACACATTGGAAGCACATACTGAAAGCTTTTTACTGATTAGAGGGCATGACGAAAATGCTAGACACTACTGGTTTGGACTGAGACTAACATGTCTGCATGTCCCTCGGACTTATGAAAAAGAGGTATGGGTAGTAGCCCAACTTGGACTCCACTTCAAGATTTTAAAACCCTTATCACTCTACTTCGTATGATTTATGACACAATTACAGAAATTAAAAAAAGGATTGTACTTTAAAAATTCAGATAAGTGTTTTCATTTCAACTGTCAGAACTCTTCACTGCCCCCAACTTTTAGGAAAAATGGGACTAGATTTAATACTCTTTCAGTGAGTTGTTTTCTCTCTTACTTTCAGCTGGTTTAATGTCTAAGTAAATCAACATTGCTAACCTGTTAGTTTTTTTGGAACAAAGGGAACCTGTGAAGATTTTTCAGACTGAAGAAAGAACCTTTTAGGATAGTGAATATCTTTAAGTCTACTTTACAGATTTAAAGTTACTGTTGTTCAGAAACAAATAAAAAAACTCCAAACCCTGGCTTGCTCATAGATTGATTATTTGTGGTATACTATTTATGGTATACTATTTTTAAAGTGTATTTTATGCATAAAGTAGTCATATTTAATATTTTATAACATTTAAAAATTTTGTAAAACAGACAGGAGTCAGAAAAGAGGCATGGCATAAATGTGTGCTAAATTGTGCAGCAGTAACAAACAATGCCCTAAATTTTAGTGACTTAATGCCATAAAAGTTTATTTTTTACTCATACTGCATTTCTAATGCAGCTTGGCAGGTGGGACTCTGCTCAATGAAATCTTGCAAGAACTGTGGTAGAAAGAATAACAGCTCCCAAGGATGTCCACATCCCAACATCCTGACCCTGTGAATGAATTTATCACCTTACATGGCAAAAGGTGCTTGGCAGTGTGATTAAGTGAAGGATCTTGAGATGGGGAGATTGTTTTGAATTATGCAGGTGGGCTCAATATAATGCAATCACAGGGGTACTTATAAGAGGGAGGCAAGAAGATTAAAGGGAATAGAAGGAGATGTGACCATAGAAGGAGGAGGTTGGAGAGATATCAGGGAAGGCAACAAGCCAAGGAGAGCAGGCAGCCTCTAGACACCAAAGAACCAAGGACATGGATTCTTCCCTGAAGCCTCCAGAAGGAATCAGCCCTGTTGACACCTTGACTTTAGTCCAGTGACACTGATTTTGGACTTCTGACCTCCAAAACTGTAAGATGATAAATTTGTATGTTTTACACCGTTAAGTTCATGGTAATTTGTTTCAGAAGCAATAGGGAATGAACACAGTGACCTGTGTTCCATCTTGACAAATGCTTTTATGTTTCCTAAGCCAGAAAACAGAAAAGTGGTGAATTGTGTGCATTCTCTTAAAACTTCAATTAGAAGTGCTATGCATATTTCTTCTGCTTACATTTCATTGGCCAACACAAGCCACATGGTCACACCTGACTTCGAAGGAGGTGGGGTGTGCAACACTGCGATAGGCCACAAGTGGATTTGTGAATAGCACTTGTGAATAGCTCTAGGGACCAACATACAGGAAGAGCAGAAGTGGAAAAAATAAGACTTAGAAGAGCAAAAGTGTGACTCAACGATGGAAAATTCAGTAGGTGACTGAGTGCTTGCAATCAGTATAGGAAAAAAAAAAGCTCAGAATTTCTCACTACTAAATTTGGAGTAGGCACTTGTGAGTGAGGCAGTGGCTATCAAGTCTTCATCTGAATCCCAAAGATAGGAATGTTCTACCTTTTCTGTGCCCAATGAAGCTAGAAGAGACAGGCCAGCCCTGACAAGAGAAAAAGGGACCCTAAGGATCAGGGTCAGTGAACTCAGACTGCTTTACACTGGCTGTGGTTCCCAGGTCCCTTAGCTCAGGGGTCCCCAACCCCCGGGCCACTGACCGGTACTGTTAGGAACTGGGCCTCACAGCAGCAGGTGAGCAGCAGGCTAGCTAGCTAAGCTTCATCTGTATTTGCAGCCACTCCCTAGTGCTAGCATCACCGCCTCAGCTCCACCTCAGATCATCAGACATTAGATTCTCATAGAAGCACTGGTCCCAGTGTCAAAAATGTTGGGGACTGCTTAGATGGTTTTGGGCTGGGTTTGGAAAATGGGAGGCCCTGGTAGGAAATTGGCTGGTGGGAGGAGCCAGGATATTTCTTTCTCTCCTTTTCTTCTTGGGTGGAGACCCAAGGACCGTAACTCTTCTTGTCTCCTGCTTCTGCTGGATCAGCCTATTTTCAAGTTCCAGCTTCTGTCAGGTGATCTCAAGCCCTGAGCTCCAATAACTCTACCTCCTCCTTTGGTCTCTCCAGCCTAGGCATGGGAATAAACTTTATGCTTTTGCCAATCTGGGTTACTTCATTGTTTCCTGACTGTTTTTCAAGCCTCTTACATCATCTATATAACTACTTCCCTACATTAAAATTCCAGTTGATTTCTGGTTTCTTAATTAGACCCTAGCTGAAACACTGAGTAACCCAGAATCTAACAAGCTCACTGTCCACAAGGGCAGCTCTGCACAAAGGAATGTCCTTGTAAGCAGCAAGTGGGAAAAGACTGGTGAGAATGACACAAGTCAGCTGGATTCAAGGCAGAGTTGGTAGAGATATAGGGTTGTCAGATAAAATGTGGGTATATCTCATGCAATATATAGACTGTATCATTCTTTGTTGTTGGGCTGTCTTGTAGGATGTTTAGTAATATTTGGGACATAATTATACTAAAAAGTTATTCATTGTTTATTTGAGATTCAAATTCAACTGGTGTTTTATATTTTTATTTGCTAAACCTGGCAACCCTAACAGAGAATGAGCTCATGTTTAGAGTTGGTTTCAATGCTGGACTGTGTAGGAGTTAACATGGGTGAAGACAGGATCGTTTTTGGGAAAAAAAGGGCACTGAAATCAGACATTGATTGAAGTCTTTGTTATAGAATATAGGTAACTGTGTCTGAGGCACATATGAGAGGACATATGAGAGTAAATGCTTAGAAAGATACTTGTGTGTATGTGTTTGTGTGTGTGTGTGCATAAATGAATTACAGAAACTTACCTGAAATAATGGCCCAAATTCAGCATTTGCTAGAGAAACATTCTCAATTATTGAGGATTCTAAATATATATAGCTGGTGAACTAGCATGTGGTTTTTAAAGACAATGATGGAAGACAAAAGTATCTTCCAAAGACCAAATGTCCAAACTTGGTGATCTGTCTAACCAAGAGTTTTTAACTAACGGTAATTTTCTCCCCCAGGGAATACTTGGCAATGCCTGAACACAATTTTGATTGTCACAAAAGGAAGTGGTACTGTCATATAGTGGGTAGAGGCCAACTAACCATCCTACAATGCTTAAGATAGCTCCCAGGACAAAGAAGCATCCAGTCCAAAAGATCGATAGTGCCACTGCTGAGAAACCCTGGTGTTAACTTTTATGGAAAGCCAGCAGTCAGCTCACATTCTGTAAAGGTGTATACAAAATGTGCTATCCTAAGAGTGAAACCAGATAATAAGGCTGCAATTCCGTGAAGACAGATTCCAAACTAAAATAGAAGCATCTGGCACCGCAGAGGCCCCTCATTTGTCATCCTGTATCTGGGATTTAGCCACCTCTGCACATAGACAAAATCACTGTGTGTGGCATGTGCACAGCATCACTATCCCAAGTATATTTAATCAGTATCCCTAAGTGTATTAACCAGCACACAGTGCCATTTTTTCTTCAGGGTGATTTATTTCTGCATGATTCAAGAGATGGATATGTGTATGGCAATATGGTTCAAGTTCAAGGAGTTCATTGGGGAAAGTTGTGAGCTAAATCAAGCCAAGGTGATACTAGAGACATGGCTGAAAACCAAGGGAATTCTCAGTTCCTAGGTAAGGTAATCGAATGTGTTTATCAAAGCTCTATCAATTCCAGGGGACAGAAAACCAATCCAAATGGCTCAAAAACAGAGGAGGATATATTTCTTCAAATAACTGAGACCATTCCTGTGCTATCTCACTGGGCCAGAGAAGGAGCCGTAGCCACCAGAGCCTGCTCCTGGGCACTGCCAAAGTTCTCTTGTTCTCTCACTTCACTTCTCATCTCTGACTTGTTTGCCGAAAGGCTTTCTCCACAGTGTCATGGTAGGAAAGATAGCTACTGGCAGCCTAAATGTCACATACTTCTGACTTAGAACTTTTCTTTCCTGTTATCTATATGTCAGACTCAGGAAGTTCTCTGTTTGTCCCTGCTTAGGTCATTGTCCACCCTTAGATCATACGATTAAGCCAAGTCTGTGCCATGGGCCCATCCCTGTCATCAGGAGTGAGGTTATACCTCCAAATAGTAGAGGGGGAATTAAAATCACTTTCATGGGACCACATTACTATGCTTTCTCTAGTTCTGATACTTCCCTACTACACCATCTGGCACCAACTGTTGGAAGGAGCTGGACTTGTGAAGGTTTTCATTCCTGGCTGTGCAGGGCTACCTTGGAGGTTCAGGGCTACCCTGAACTTTTTAGGTAAGGAACTGACCCTCCTTATGTGAGGAAATTGTCCTGCACTCATGTGCTTTTTATGTTGGAGGATCATAGAAATAGAATTACATGGTAGGAACTCAATGATACATGATGATTGGTTAATGGCATTTTTTTTTGATCCCCAAGTTTTATTCAAGAACTTATACAAAATATTCCAGATAAGTGAGTTTTAATCCTCATCCTCCTCTTCCTCGTTTTGATTAATCTGAAGGTAACATAAGTCATAATTCTCTTGGCTGTTCAACCAATCATGTCAATTGTTCTTCAAATTTTTTTTTGTGTGAGATATTTCAAATACCTTTTGGAAAAAGTCACCTCAGAAGTTACAGTTATCTTGTTCTTGCTCCTTTCAATGGTTACAGCTCCTTCACTGAGATTCCCAGTGTTTCCATCTACTTTGAGTCTTTCCTAAATAAGTGAGCAGCATTCATGATTCCATATTCTGCAAGGTGGTGGCATCAAGCGTGAACTTAAGAAATTACTTCTTCTTTTTTTTATTGCTTTTCTTTTTTCACAAGCTTTTTCACGGGCACCATGTGGGCAGCAGAGGCAGAAAAAGGATTAATAACAATTCAATCCTTTAGATAATGTGTGTGGGTAGTGAGCAAAACACACTCTCTGCAGGCTCCATTTGCTGATGTCATTTGAGTGATGGAAGAGAAAAAGTGTGGTCTATGGAGTACAATATACTGTTTTCCATCAGTTCTATCACTAACTGTGTGATTGACCCATTGGATTTCTCTAAGCCCCACCTTCTTCATCTATGGTGGGGCCAATAATCCCCACCTCTTAAGGACTCTGAGATACTCTGTGATATTATTCATGTATAGTGCCTGCATACAGTAAATGCTCCCGAATGCTTCTGTCTTCTCTCTATTTCTCTGCAGGTTTTGATGTGCTTCTAGCAAAATCTAGAGCTGTATTTCTTTAATTTCAGCAATATATAGCTCCACTTGTAGGAACATTTTTGAACATTGAAAAGAATACCTAGGTAATATATTTGAAAATATCTAAATAAATGACACTTTAAAATATAAGACATCATACACGATAATTTGGTAAGTAAGCTAAGCTAATCATAATTCAACTTTTATGTTCCTGAACAAAATGACTTTAGATCTGAAAAGATAGTAAAAATAAATATTAGAAAATTTTCTATGACTTCACCTCATCCTTCTTCCAAGGGTCAAATTCTATTTCTCTCTGAATAAATTTCTCTTCTCTGGTGGTCAAACTACAAATGGCGTGTAAATGCCTTACCAAATGCTAACTCGTAGGACTGTCAGCACACCATGCCAAGTTTTTAAGAATAAAGAACATGGAGCCTTTCTAGAGCAGTGCTATTTAAATAAATATTCTGGGGAAGCACTTTGAGAACTGACTATACTTCTAGATTTCTTAACAATAATAATTTCCCCCAGTCTGAGCAAGAATGAAGATTTATATTTCATAATAAATGGATAATGTATTCTGGCAACTTGGAATTTAGAATTTTTATTAGTCTTTCCTGCATCTGGCACATCTAAGGGAAGACACGCAAGCATCGTTAAATAGAGAGCTTATATAGAGAGCATGAGGTGTAAGAGCCCTCAGTTTTCTATTGCAGCTGAGTAAACCTTTGTTCAGAGCACTGGCTGGCATACTTCAGACAATAGGATGAAACGAGTAATTAAATTATGGCTTGACAAGTTTTATTTACCCAGAGAAGGGCTTCATTCCTGTTGCTGATTTTTTTTCTCTTTCAATTAGCTTACATATAAAGCTGGCATACTATATAGATGGGCAACTATGTTGAATTTCTGAAATTTATTTCTCCCTTTATTTACTCGACTTCAAAAGAAGAAAGAAAGTATACAAGGAAATGCATACAATTAGCTCAATTATTTATTTAACCGGGCAAAAGTAAACAAGGGAAATTAATTTATAGGAATAATCGAGAATTCTTTATTGCCTTACTTTCTACCGGGGTTGATTTCTCCACCTAAAGAAAAATTTCCTTTTCTCTTTTCTGAACCAAAGACTGTTATGATTATTAAATGAGATAGCATATGTTCACTATTGGCAAAGAGCACATTTTCAATAAATGTTACTTCTTTTCTCAGTCCCTTCTAACAACAGGTCAACATGCCTGATGACTTAGCAGGATAGGTGTTTCTCAAATTTCAGAGTATATCCGAATCATCCAAAAATTTATGAATATATCACCACCTGGTGCCTGCTTTAGAACCACAGGGATCAGAATTTCCAGGACTATGTTTAACAAGTTCTGATAGACACTCAGTATCAGAGCAGCTGATTATAAGCTTAGTTTAAGCCAGAGCCTACTACAATTTCTGGGTTTGTTTCTTTGGCTCTCAAGAATTGAATGAATTCTGAATTAGTAGTTATAAAGAGAAATTTGGGGCTAGAGAAGAATTTAGTATGTATTCCAGCTCCATATTTTGCGGTTGAAGCTGAATCCAAGAGAGGTCTCATGCCTTGCCAGGGACACCCACTCAACTGCTTGCTGTTCATGGCATGGTTGTCCCTCACCGCTGTCCCACACCTGGCCTGGCTTTGAGCATTAAGTTCTACTTGGCTTCATGTGGTAGAAACATTTACCTTTGGATCAAATTTACGTACTTTTGCTGCTTATATATAGATGGCTCTGTGCTGAATATGTCATACTGATCTTGTACTTGGAGGCTGCACTTTGTACAAAAATAGCTCCCCAATTCTAATAACTGGCTATTTCTCACTTTTATTACCTGATATAATTACTTCTTTCCCAGTCTTCTGTGTAGTTGTGTGATTCATGACATTTATTAGCAGGAGGTCTGTGTGCACTTTGAAAGGAGAATTATGAGCAAAGATCATTGAATAAATACTGCCCAATCCCATTTGATTATTTTAATGTCTCAGGAGCTTAAGAGATTTAGGTAGATATCTTTCAGAAGGACTGTTTCCTTTTATAACTTCAAGTTGAATTGGCTTTTGGGAGTATAATGTTGTCCCATTTTCCAAATATAGAAAATTTTAAATGCCTTTCCGCCTGTTTTAGAAATGTACTATAGGAGCATGAAAGGCCACCACATATGATTTAAACTGATGTTTTTGAAGTTGAATTCCTAAAATTGAAGGAGTGTCTCAAGATTGGGTATAACTAATGTGCTCTGTCCTACCTGAAACTCGAGTTATTATTATTGGAAATTAGTCTCTCTAGGGCTGTCCCTTAGTGTTTTCTGAGCCATGCCCAGGACGTAGTTCACATGTCTTCTCACTTGTTATTCCTACCTGTTCGTCCAGCTGTGGCCTTGTCTGTGGCTGACTCTCAAGAGATTCCTCTCTTTTGCCTGAGGTGGTCTTCTATTGCTAACTGATGCTATTACACTGCTTATACTTCTGTCTTTTCATTCCTTATAACTCTGTTTTAAGAATAGTTTCCTGAAGATTTGATAATGATGAAAAGGATGTACAGTGCAGCAGAGAAAGACTAGGCCAGTACTCAGATTCTCTAACAGCACTTAGGTTCCCTGCTTAACCCCAGGTCTTCCTTCCCTAGGCTGGGGCAGCTCACTCTCTAGTAGATGCTTCTAAATGCTTCAAAGTTTGTGCCAGCTGTGTCCCATCCCCAGAGAGAAAAGGGAATTTCTTCTTCATCTCTGTCTTTGGCCTACTTGCCTTAGATCATTAATCTATTGCCTGAATGATTGAAAGTTGTAAATGCTCAGTACCTACATGAAAAACTACATAGGAGAGAATGGTCTGGTCCCATGGCTTCAACAAGATAAGCATACTGTAGCCTGATGTTAGTATATTTCCCAAAAGCTGGGTTATTCAGTCTCAAATAAGACCATGTATGAAATATTAAGAACTTAGTTTAGGTTGAATTGTTCCCAACTCAATCCAGGTAATTCCATCTCTTTTCCTCAAGGGTTCATAAATGGGTAGGGGCAAGGGGATCATCTTCCTTGAAGCCATCTTGTTGCACGGAGAAAGATTTCTCAATGTAATACTTTTCCAAGTACAGATATAAAAGTATCTTTGCTGTGAAAGGCAAACTCCGGGGATCCCTCCAGGCATGGCTGGTATTTGAGTGTCTTCTCCACCCTCAGCCATCTGTGTATACTCCTCCCAAAGCAGCAGGCTTGGCTGGACAAGGAAACCCAGTATGGAAGTCCCTAGGGGTCAGTCTCCTGGACGCAGGGCATGGCAGAAAGGGGCAGAGAATGATTTGAGGAGCAAACGGAGAATAATCAGCATGGTACCTGAGGTGAGAGCATTCAGGGAGATCTGAACCCCTGCCGGGAACTCTAGAACATCATAACTCAACCAAGACCTTGGATTTTCCCAGAGGTTGGCTTTATCACTGTAACCTGGCTGTATCTTTGTGTATCTCTCTGTATGTCAGTGGGTGTGTCTGTATGTTTCTCTATGTGTCTGTGTGTAGATACACCTGCGTGTATGTATGTCTTTGTATTTACGTGTGTGTATATGTATGTGTGCCTGTCTATATGTGTCTGAGTATGCCTGTGCATATATGTCTCTGTGTGTATTGTGTATGTGTGTATATGTGTGTGTGTGTGTGTGTATGTATGTGTGTGTTTCTCTGAAAGCAGGGGCTTGGGCTAGAACAAGGAAGAGAGGAACACCTAGGGTGGAGGACTCAGAACTTACACACTGTGATGGTTCTGAGTCTGTGAGGCAGTGAACACTCAACCCTGGTCTGCTCAGGCATTTGGGAGGCTTACTGGCACCTGGAAAAGGGGTCTTGGAGTCTGAATGGCTGATTTTGATTATGCAAGGCCAGTTTTGGCATGGTACCTGTAAAGGATCATCCTTCTTAGAAAAATCATCCAGCCAGGACTATTCCTAATATTTGAGGGGCCCAAGGCTATTGTATAAACGAAAGCCTGCATATCACATGTCTAAATCTTCAGAAGTTATAAATCAAGCTACATCACAGCCTAGTCCTAGTGCCCAACATGGTCACAGTGCATTCTGGGGATTGTTCTTGTAACCTGGAGGCTAAAGGAGTCACACCCTCCCCCTGCCTGCAAAGGGTAGCCTAACTCTGCTAGGAGAGGCAAGACAGACAGGCCAGGGCAGACCCAGGTTCAGGCTCAGACTCCTGTGAGTGAATTCACTGGCTGAACTCAGGATTCCCAACTGGAGCACTTTAGGGGGGAACTTTTCTTCCTTAAGCCTTAGTAATATCCCATGGCACCGGAGTTCTCCAGCACACCTAAGGAAGTGATTTTTATGGAAGGGTTTTTGTACTCCAGAAGCAGAGGACTGAATGAATTATATTCCTGTTTGTAGCACATAATTATCTCTGCTTTGTGCAAGGCACCTCTCTAAATCATTCGTTCATTTATCCACAGCCAATTTATTGTTGGGCACTGTATGCACGGTGCTTTAGGGCTCACAATACTTTGTGAGGCCCATGAAAATGGTTTAATTTCTTTTAAATCAGAAGTCAAAATGTGATTTCAGGTTAAAAAAGATGTTTTTATACACAGTTTTAACATATTAATCTTTATACCAACACAGTTGTAAAATATGATTTTAAATATATTTTCATGGACAAAAGGATTCACAAATGCAAAAGAACCTAGGGCCTGTGGATATCAGAATGTGGCCTTGCATTTACTAATCTCTTTACCTTATATCCTAGGCCTATTGTCCCCAACAAGCAACCCTTTTAATGGGTATATTTATTTCTATTTAAATGTTTTTTGAAAAATGTATATTGTTGCTTTGTGTGATATACTTTTTGCTTAAGTGAAATTGCATTGTCCTGCTTTTTTCACAAGAGCCATGTTTTTAAGATCAACCCATCTATGAGTATGTTCAGCTTATTGCTTCTACCTGTTGCCAAATACTCCGCGGTGCACCAGCGCCAGCTCACTCACTTGCTCTCCCAGTGAGAGCACCCACATTCCAGCTCCCCGCTGCGCAGTGCTGCAGCGACATGCCATGGGCGTTTCCCTCTGGGATCTGGGTAGGAATACTAGGGTACATGCCAGAGGGCGCTTACAGACTTATTTTGGCTAAGTCATACCAACAGCTCTCTGGAAGAAATGCTGTTTTCATATTTTTCTTTTTTTGTGCTAGTCATGTCAGGGTTTTGCTATCAGTTATGTTAGCTTCATAAAATAAATTGGGTATTTATTTTAAAATGTCCCCACAAAGGAAATTTTATTAATGACACTAGTTTATTTCTCTCACAAAAAGACCAACTCCAACCATGTGAAGTGAACATATCTTCAAGATTTTATTGTCTTCATAATAAAACAAAATATGAAGCTTAGAACTGGATCACTTGGCCCCTTCTCTTCTTATCTCCTCCCAGTTCAGAATGCTTGAATCTCTTAATAGCCATTCAACGCATTCAAACCTCAGGACAGTCTTCTTTGCAGTTTTAGCCTTTTTGCTGAAAATCAGCTTAGTCTGCCCACCGTAACCATCCTGCTCCCTGTCATACAGAGTCCTTGCTATTCCTGTACTGTGTCACTTTGTGGGGTTGATGTTTGACACACTTAGAGAAAGTCCAGCTGTATTTAGGAACATTCACCATGTTTGCAAGTGCAACGGCACAGAAAGCTGGGTACTTTTTTTTTTAATTTAATTGTATTAACATTGGTTAATACAATTATATAATTTTCAGGTGTACATTATAATTTGACATCTATATATTCTATTGTATGTTTACCACCCGAAGTCCAGTTTCTTTTAGCTACCATATATTTGATCTCCTTTACCTACTTCACCTTCCCCCCATCCCCCTATATTTGACCCCCTTTACTCTATCTACCTTCCCCCTCCTCACCCACCCCCTACCCTCTGGTAACCACTAGTCCATTGTCCATGTCCATGAGTCTCTGTTTGTTTGCCCTGTTCCTTTGTAGCTTTTAGGTTTATATCCCACATATAAGTGATATCATGTGATTTTCAACTTTTTCTGTCTGGCTTATTTCGCTTAGCATGATTATCTGGAGGTCCATCCATATTGTCGCAAATGGCAGTATTTCAGCTCTTCTTATGGCTGAGTAATATTCCATTATATATATGTACCACAGCTTCTTTAGCCAATCATCTATCGTAGGGTACGTCGGTTGCTCCATGTCCTGGCCACCGTTAATAATGCTGCTATGAATATCAGTATGCAAATATCTTTTTGGATATGGGTTTTCAAGTCCTTGGGGGTAAATAGCCAGGAGAAGGATTGCTGGATCACATGGTAGATCAATTCTTAATTTTTTGAGGAAACTCCATACTGTTTTTCATAGTGGCTGTAACAATTTGCAGTCCCACCAGCAGTGTATGAGAGTTCCTTTTTCTCCTTATCCTCTCCAACATTTGTAATTATTTGTCCTGTTGATTATAGTTATTCTGCCAGGTATGAGATGGTATCTCATTGTGGTTTTAATTTGCATTTCCCTAATAGCTAGTGATGCTGAGCATCTCTTCATATATTTGTTGGCCATTTGTATGTCTTCTTGGCAGAAGTGTCTTTTCAGGTCCTCTTCCCATTTTTTGATTAGATCGTTTTGTTGTTGTTGTTGTTGTTGTTATTGAGTCATATGAGTTCTTTGTATATTTTGGATATTAGACCCTTATTGGAGGCATTGCTTGCAAATATATTTTCTCATTCGGATGGTTGTCTCTTTACCTTGATGACAATTTCTTTTGCTGGCAGAAGCTTTTTAGTTTGATGTAGTCCCATTCATTCATTTTTGCTTTTACTCCCTTGCCTTTGAGGTCAAATTCATAAAATCCTTTTTAAGTCCAAGGTCCTTGAATTTAGTTCCTATGTTTTCTTCTGTGCATTTTATTGTTTCAGTTCTTATATTAAGGTCCTTAATTTATTTGGAGTTAATTTTGGTGTGTGGTGATAGACAACAGTCTAGTTTCATTCTCTTGCAGGTGGCTTTCCAGTTTTCCCAGCACCATTCACTGAAGAGGCTTTCCTTTCTCCACTGTATGTTTTTGGCTTTTTTTGTCAAAAATTATTTGCCCATATAAATATGGGTTTACTTCTGGACTCTCAATTCTGTTCCACTGGACTGTGTGTCTGTTTTTCTGCCAATTACATGCCATTTTGATTACTGTCACTTTGTAGTGAAATTTGAAGTCAGGCAGAGTGATGCCTTCAGCCTCGTTCTTTTTTCCCAGGATGGCTTTGGCAATTCGGAGTCTTTTGTGCTTCCATACAAATCTGATATTTTGTTCCATTTCTTTAAAAAATGCTGATGGGATTTTGATGGCGGTTGCATTAAATCTGTATAATACTTTAGGTAAAATATGGCCATTCTAACTATGTTGGTTCTTTCAATCCAAGAACATGAAATATCTTTTCATTTCTTTGTATTTTCTTCAATTTCTTTTAACAAGGTCTTATAGTTTTCTTTATATAGGTCCTTCACATGTTTTGTTAGATTTATTCCTAGGTATTTTATTCTTTTTGTTGCAATTGCAAAAGGAATTATTTTTTCCACTCTTTTTTCTGACACTTCTTATTAGAGTATAGGAATGTTATGGATTTTTGAATGTTGATTTTGTATCCAGAAATTTTACTGTATTTGCTTACTGTTTCTAGTATTGTTCTTATAGAGTTTTTAGGGTTTTCTATATAGAGATTCATGTCATCTGCAAATAGTGACAGTTTGATTTCTTTGTTTCCTATTTGAATGCCTTTTATATCTTTGTCTTGCCTGATTGTACTTGCTAGGACCTCCAATGTTATATTGAATAACAGCAGCAATAGTAGACAGCCTTGCCTTGTTCCTGATCCTAGAAGGAAGGTTTTTAGTTTCTCATAACTAAGTATAATGTTGGTTGAGGGTTTGTCATAGATGGCCTTTATTATGTTAAGGTACTTTCCTTCTATACTGATTTTGTTAAGTGTTTTGATCATAAACGGATGCTGTATCTTGTCGAAAGCTTTTTCTACATCTATTGATATGATCATATGATTCTTATTTTTTAATTTGTTTATGTGGTATGTCACATTAATCTATTTGCATATGTCGAACCATCCCTGTGCCCCTGGGATGAAGCCCACTTAATCATGGGGTATAATCTTTTTAATATGTTGCTGTATTCAGTTCACTAGTATCTTATTTAGGATTTTTGCATCTGTGTTCATGAGAGACATTGGTCTGTAGTTTTCTTTTTTTTTGTGTTATCTTTTCCAAGTTTTGGTATCAGAGTAATATTGGCCTCATAAAATGAGTTTGGAAGTATTGCCTCCTCTTTAATTTTTTTGGAAGTGTTTGAGGAGAATAGATATTAAATCTTCTTTGAATGTTTGGTAGAATTTGCTGGTGAAGCTATTGGGTCCTGGACTTTTACTTTTTGTTAGGTTTTTGACGATTGTTTCAATTTCTATACTGCTGATCGGTCTATTTAGATTTTCCAGTTCTTCTTGATTCAGTCCAAGAAGGTTGTATTTTTCTAAGTACTGGTCCATTTCTTCTAGGTTATTAAATTTGGTATCATATAGTTTTTCAGAGTATTAATTCATTTTTATAGTCCATATCTGTCTTGCTCAGTGTGATGTTTCTGGCACCCAGCACAGGACCTGGTACTGGAACTTATTGAATGGATGACTTCATATCCATGATAATATTTTGGCTACTCTTCCTTAGCTGCTGGAGCTGTCAGTGTTAGATGCTACTTGTACCTGAGTGACTTACTTGAGCCATATATGGAGCATTGGTGTTATGTAAATGCTGTGGTGATTGTTTTGCATAATATATGTTTATGTCATTGGTTAATAGGGGTAAAGCCACAGTCATGTGTACAAGGACTGAGGTTATACCTGAAGGCTGAGGTCATACTTGAAGGGTGAGATAATTCATTGTGTCATCAACTAGGCAAGAAGCCTCTGTCTTACAATTGGTTGGGAGAAGTGTAGGTGGGTAACAGAACGGGGAGTCTTTCTTTCTCTTGTACTTGACCACTTGTCAATATGACTTAGGAAGAGATGTTGAGAAGGAGGTCTTTACATGATATACCCTCCATGTGGCCTCTTTTTCTCTGAGTCTTAGCCCTATCTTATTATACCTGTGAAATGAAATAGCAATGCTGTGGTTCCAAAGAGCTGGGACTTCTTCTTTGTCCTGGCTCTCAGCAGTTGACCAGGGATTACCTACTTTGTCACCATTGACATCTTGGACTGGATAGTTCTTTGTTGCAGGGGCTGTGCTGGGCTTTGTGGGAGGGTTAGCACCATCGTACTGAAAGTACTGTAGCAGGTAGAATGGAATGCTCTACTTACTAGATGCCAATAGCATCTCCTCAGTTGTGATGACAAAAAATGTCTCCAGACATTGCTAAATGTTCCCTGGGGAATCCTGTTTAAGATCTTCTGAACTGGAATTTTATGTTTTCTGTATTTACCCCTTTTGGCATTTTGTGAAGTCTTTTTGAAAATTCTATCCTGTCTCTACTGTGCTAAGGGGCAAGAAAATGTTTCTTGAATATGCACAAGTCGGGTCCTTAAAGGAGGAGCAAGCAGACCTTGGAAGCTACTGTGGTTGATGGTGGCAGCAAGAATAAAAGCAAAAGAATCCTGAGGGGAAACAAATTCAGCAGCTTTCCACCTGGAGATTCTCCAGGAATTTGAACTTCAAAGTTTGACACTTTAAGGAGGGATGGTGGTTTTGCTTATGTTGCTCTTCCCGTGAATTTATGGATTTTTTTTCCCCACAACTAGACAGGTAGACATTTAAGAAGTTCTGAATAAATGTCATGCCACTTTGTTGAGGCCTAATTAGAATTGGGTTTTATAGTTCTTAACTAGGAAAGGGAAAATACAAAGAGTAAAAATCTAACATGACTGAAACCCCAAGAAATAAAGATGTAGAGTGCTTAATGGCTTTTCCAGCTACATTAGAAATTAAGAGAATGACGGTGCTGTTCCTGGTGGCCAAGCATCTGGAAATGTTTTTCCCTTGTTTTCTGGGCACCATGGTAGACTCACAAGGGACTCTCCCTCTTGGCATCTTTTACACGAAGTGCTAGTTGCAACTTGTTGGCACAGATCAGATTTATGGATCTTTCAATTCCCCATGCTTTCTTTTCCTTGTCTTTTGAAACATTCCACCCAAGCCCTGAAATGCAAGCCCGTGGAACAGCAGAACAAGGTGGCTTGCAAAGCAGGCGCAAAGTTTTGAAAAACCTCTCAGTATAGGTTTCTTTGGACAAGTGACACCTCAATAAATTTATGTCCTAGAGCTAATTTGCATTTCTTAAAAATTCGAGATACTGTGGAATAGGTAGGGATATTGCTAGGGGACAGTTTGCATATTGAGCTGAGTTCAAGAAACATTATTAAATGATGCAAGAGATTGGGCAAGACATTGGATAGGGAGGGAAGTTGGTCAGGCAAGACTGCTTTCGGGAGCATACTCATTTTGTAAGGCAAGATTTTCTGCTGTAAGGGATGTGGGACAGTGGGCAGTGGACAAATTTTGATCAAGAAAGTAACATCAGATTTATTAAATTAGCAAATGAATGTAACATGGATGTAGCAGATTTTCCAAAATATGATAAGTGCACTGCTGGTGGTACATGGGATGATTGTAGGTGGGCTGTACAGGGTTGACACTCAACTAGTAAGGACTGACAGAGTCTGCTACTCATTTGTGGTCTTTCTGCCATTCTGGATTGTTACATATTTCATCTATAACCCCTAGGTGCACTGACACATTTAAAAATGTGGGTAGTTATATTCAACTGTGAATTCAGAAACTACTGTATAATATAAAAAATTCTCTTAAAATGCATGTATTTAAGAAAAGATGAGTTAATTTAAAAAATTAAATAATAGAATAGATAGACAAGCAAAATCCTGAAGGTGGCATGTGAATGACTAAAGTTAGGGAAACACGCACAGAGGAATAAGAGGTTAGAGAAAGATAACTAATTAATACCCATTTGATCCACTGTCTGTGCAGTCAGCTAGATCACGACCAGACTTTGACCGGTGGAATAACAGGTTTGCAGTATTGAGCCAACTCAATATTTACATTTTTGGCCTTTTACCTTTATTGTGCACGAAAATTTCTATTCCAGTTAAAAGGACTTTAAGGCCTGGGGAGCAAAGTGGAGAAAATTCATGGGGCCAGAGGAATTCCAAAATATAAGTCTAGGCTTTTGCTATGGGAGGGCAAATGTTAAGCTTCTTTTAGAATGAAGTTGTGGAGAAGAAAGGTAGGTAGAAGGAATAGCCTTTAGTCTCTTCTTTCTGGGAATAACTGTTCAGTCAGGGAACCACCCTAGCCCAGTCATAAACTGCCTCCCCAACCACACACAAATAACCATAACTGGGACTATCTCTGGGGTGGGGAAGCTGGGGACTAAGGGACAGGCATGAGGAAGAGAATTCCTTTTCATTGCATATCCTTTTGTAACTTTTAAGTTATTTATGGTATTTAAGTATTTTCTGTTTGAAATACAAATTTTAAAAATTAAAATAAAGTACCATAGGCTCATATCTAAAAGTTTGCCAAGCCTTGAATTCTATATCTGTAATATTTTGAGCATTTCTTTCTAGTCTTTTCTCTACTTACCCATGAATACACCCATGCTGCGAACTTTCCTAAAATCTCTCAAAGGCTCACAAAACCCTAACAAAACAGCATCTGGCCTCTGTGTGCCCCATACCTCTTGCTTAGTGGCCCCAAGCCCAGCACTCGCAGCAGGTGGCCTTGGTTCACAGCTTGGCCTCTTGAGGCACTTCCAAGCCCACTGTGCGGCAGCTATCTGTGGATGGCCTGATGACTCTTGCCAGGTATCCCCGGGAAGTACACAGACTGTGCCTGAACTTGGCCTGTGCCTGGGCCCCTCCCAGGAGGCCCTTGAGCCCGCACACTTGGTGGCTGGCTTCAGCTGGAGCCAGAGCACCACCCAGGGCTGCATCTAAGAAGGACACACCCAAAAAGCAGACCGCGCAGGCACTAGAGCTCTGCTAAGTGAATCCTGCTCTGTAGCATCAGGCCCTCACTGACTAATCCTCACAACCAATCAATCTAAGAGTCAATTCCTTCTACTGATGTGCAAACAGCAACCAAGGCGCAACTACAACAGGAGGGCATACAGAACCCAAACAAGGGACACAGCATGGGCACCCAGCTCAGGTGACCAGGAAAGACTGCAACATTGAGCACCACAGGATACCAACAACATAGAGCCACTCTGCTAAGTCTGGGAGAAATAGGAGCCCTACCTAATACATAGAAACAGACACAGGGAGGCAGCCAAATGGGGTGACAAAGAAACATGTCCCAAATGAAAGAATGGAACAAAGCTCTAGAAAAAGAACTTAACAAAATGGAGACAAAGAATCTACTAGATACAGAATTCAAAACACTGGTTATAAGGATGCTCAATGAACTTAGGGGAGGAGTAGATGAACTCAATGAGAACTTTAACAAAAACATGGAAAACATAAAAATGGAGATAGAAAACACAAAAAGAACCAGTCAAAATGAAGAGGACAATAACTGAAATGAAGAATACATTAGAGGGAATCAATGGATTAAATAAAGCAGAAGATCAAAGTGATTTAGAAAATAAGGTAGCAGAAAACACCCAAATAGAACAGCAACAAGAAAAAAAGAATAAAAAATTGAGAATAATTTAAGGAGTCTCTGGGACAACTTCAAGCATAACAACATTTGCATCATAGAGTTACCAGAAGGAAAGGAGAGAGAGGAAGAAGTTGAGGACCTATTTGAAGAAATAGTGATGGCAAATTCCCATAATCTAGTGAAGGAAATAGACATGCAACCCCAGGAAGTACAGAGTCCCAAATAAGATGAACCCAAAGTGGCCCACACCAAGACACATTATATTAAAATGCCAAAAGTTAAAGACAAAGAGAGAATCCTAAAAGCAGCAAGAGAAAAGCAGTTAGTTATTTACAAGGGAAAGCTGTTGTAAGACTGTCAGCTAATTTCTCAACAGAAACTTTGCAGGCCAGAAGGGATTGGCATGAAATATTCAAAGTGATGAAAAACAAGGAACTATAACCAAGATTACCCTACACAACAAAGCTATCATTAAGAATTGAAGGACAGATAAAGAGCTTCCCAGACAAGAAAAAGCTAAAGGAGTTCATTGCCACCAAGCCAGTATTACAAGAAATATTAAAGAGACTTCTTTAAGTAGAAGAAAAAATATGTGTTAAAAATATGAATAATAGCATGAGGCTGCCACACCATCTCAGCATCCAGGATCTCTGTACCAGGTCCCTATTTGAAAATGCAGCAAAGATGGAGAACATAACTTGTCTAAGACACCCAGCTGAGGGGTGGTAAAGCCCTAATCTGAACCCATATGTTCTCACTCTAGATCCCTGGTTTTCATATTTGGAGTGACTTCAGAAACATGGCAGATTGAGAGATATCTCTGGATCTCTCCCCTCGAAACAACAATAAGCTGAACACCTAAAACTTAACAAAAACATCCAAACTGCACAATAGCACATCTGAGCATGGGATCTGTGCATAAGAGCTACCACAGGTCAGAACCCTGGGTTTTAGGTGGTGAACAGGGAGAAATAAAGAAGCTTCCCCTCACAGCCACCAGAACTTCCTGTAGGAGGAGGGGGAGAAGAGGAGGTGAGGTGAGTTCCCTGAACAGCCCTGCCTGGGAAAGCTGTGAGCTCCATGTGGCTGGCGGCAGTTCCCAGTCATCAGGGCAGAAGTCAGAGAAACAGGGACAGCAGAAAAGTGGGGGCAGCAGAGAAACAACAGTTGATTTTTATTAGCTGCGGTTGCAAAATCAAGGCTGAGCTGTAGCCCTCATCCCCCCATCCCAAAGGGCACCTCCGCCATACCCTCTGAGATGAAATGCTGCAGAGCCCCAAGAGAATATGAACAAACGCTACCAAAACTTTCACTAACACTGACAGGAACTGAGACTGAGAGTAGTGAGCATGATTAAATATCTACAAGAAAAAAAAAAACATTATTAAGACTTTGTATAAAGCAGAGATCCAAGAGGCTTAGATGCCATCTATTGGAAACCAAAAGAAAAAGACCTTCTTTGCAACAGGCTAGGGACCATTATATAATAAAGCTTTCTAGAAAAAAGTCAGAATACATTTCCATTAATGCCCAGGAGGAGATTAATGTCCATTAAACACCATGAACAACCAAGGTGACAAGGCACCTCAGAAAGAAAGAGAAAAGTCTCCATAAAATAAGCTTGTAGATATAGAAATATGCGAATTAAATGACAGAGAATTCAGGATGGTGCTTCTGAAAAAACTCAGTGAGATCTGAAATGAGTCATATCAATACTTTCAGGAATTGAAAAAACACCTAGATGAGCAGAGCAAGGAGACTGAAACCCTCAAAAAGAACCAAATAGACTTTCTGGAGGTAAGGAACATACTGCAAGAGTTGAAAAATGAAATAACGAGCTTAGGAAATAGAGTCGACCAAATGGAAGAAAGGATCAGTGATATCGAAGACAGAAATCTAGAAATAAATCAGAAGGAAGAAGAGAGAAACTGAAGAATGAAAAATACAAAGAAATACAAGAACTAGCTGATGCCATCAGGAGAGGAAACATAAGAATAATGGGCATTATCAAAGGTGAGGAAAAGGAGCAGGGACTAGAAAGCATTTTCAGACAAATAGTGGGCAAGAATTTCCCAAATCTAAGGAATGATCTGGAGCTTGAAATTCAAGTCAATAGAACACCCAATTATCTCAACCCAAAAAGGCCTTCACTAAGACACATTGTATTGAAATTATCAAAAATCGATGATAAAGACAGAATTCTCAGCCAAGGAAAAGAAGATGATAACCTATAAAGGAAAACCCCTTAGATTATCGGACTTCTCAGCACAAACCTTATGAGCTAGAAAGGAGTGGAATCAGATATTCAAATTATTAAATGAAAGGAACTACCAGCCTAGAATAATATATCCAGCTAAGATCTCCTTTAGATATGAGGGAGAAATTAAGACCTTTCCAGACACACAAAAATTGAAGGAATTCTCCACTATGAGGTCTGCACTACAGGAAATACTGAAAGAGGTCAGCTCATCTAAGGCAAAATGACAAAAGAAAAAAGAAAAAAATATATATATATATACACACACACACACATAATTAGGAGTAAGATGACTAGCAGACTGATAGAAGCAGAGAAATGCAATCCTTAGTAGGAACAGGGCATTATAAGCTTAAAAATAAGAAAAGATTTGCCATAGCAAGATAGTGATGAACGTTCAGTATACATACAGACTATTTGAGACAACAATGACTGAAAGGGGGGAGGATTCAAAGATCCAGATTCTCAAAGGGGAATGGAGATAAGGCACACACAGAAGAAAAGGGATAACTTTGTGTGTGTGTGTGTGTGTGTATACAAAACTATATTTTACATATTTGTAATGTTAACCACCCGCCAAAGATTCAGAACCAAAGTATATAAAATAAAACAAGAAGGAGCAGAGGGAAAACCCACAAAAGCCAACCAAAATAAAGAAAACAGAAACACAAAGACAAGGAAGCAATGAAAATACCGAGCTACCAGAAAGCAAAAGATAAAATGGCTATAAGAAGACCTCATACTTCAATAATCACCCTATGTAAATAGAGTGAACTCACCAATAAAAAGGCATAGAGTAGCAGAATGGATGAAAAAACAAAACCCAACCATATGCTGCTTTCAAGAGACATACCTCAGCTTTAAAGACAAATATAGACTCAAAGTAAAAGGGTGAAAAATGTTATTTCAGGTAAATGGCATTCAGAGAAAAGTGAGAGTAGTGGTAGTAACATCAGATGAAATAGGCTTCAAAATAAAAAAGGTAAAGAAAGATACTGAGGGACACTTCATAATGATAAAGGGAATCATGCCTCAAGAAGACATAGCACTTATGCTCCCAATCAGGGAGCCTTGAAATATATAAAGCAATTATTAACAAAACTAAAGGGAGAAAGAGACCAAAACACTATCATAATAGGGAACCTAAAAACCCCACTGTCAGATATGGATAGATCATCCAAACAGAAAAATCAATAAGGAAATAACATCCTTAAATGATATTAGACCAACTGGACATAATTGACATTTATAGAGCCTTTCATCCCAAAACAGCTGCTTATAAATTCTTCTTTAGTGCACCTGAAACATTCTCAAGGATTGACCACATACTAGGACACAGAGATAGCCTCAACAAATATAAGAGGGTTGAAATCATACCAACCATATTCTCTGATCATAATGCTTTGAAACTAGAGATCAACTGTAAAAAGAAAGCGGAAAGAACCACAAATACATGGAGATTACACAACATACTACTGAAGAATAACTGGGTCAGAGAATAAACAAAAAGAGAGATCAAGAAATACATAGAAACGAATGATAATGATAGTACAACATATCAAAACTTTTGGGACATTGCAAAAGTGGTAATAAGAGGAAAGTTCATATCATTACAGGCTTACCTCCAAAAACAAGAATGAGCTCAAATAAACATTCTAATGTTTCGTCTTAAAAAACTAGAAAAGGAAGAACAAATGAAGCCTAAAGTCAGCAGAAGGAAAGAAATCATCAAAATTAGAGCAGAAATAAATGAAATTGAAAACAAACAAACAAAAAAAAAAAAAAGAAAAGAAAAAATAAATGCAACAAAGAGCTGGTTCTTTGAGAAGGTTAATAAAATTGACAACCCTCTGGCTAGACTTACTAAAGGAAAAAGAGAAAAGACAAAAGTAAACAAAATCAGAGATGAAAGAGGGGAAGTTATGACAGACACAGCAGAAATACAAAGGATCATACAAGAATACTATGAAAAAGTATATAACACCAAATTTAATAACCTAGAAGAAATGGACCAGTACTTAGAAAAATATAACCTTCCTAGACTAAATGAAGAAGAACTGTAAATCTAAATAGACCGATCAGCAGAATGGAAATTGAAACAATCATCAAAAACCTACCAAAAAGTAAAAGTCCAGGACCAGGTGGCTTCACCAGTGAATTCTACCAAACATTCAAAGAAGATTTAATATCTATTCCTATGATAGATATTGGCTAAAGAAGCTGTGGTACACATATACCACATATTACTCAGCCATAAGAAGAGCTTAAATACTGCCATTTGCAACAACATGGATGGACCTCGAGATAATCATGCTAAGCGAAATAAGCTAGATAGAAAAAGTTGAAAATCACATGATATCACTTATATGTGGGATAGAAACCTAAAAGCAACAAATGAACAGTACAAACAGAGACTCATGGACATGGAAAATGAACTAGTGGTTACCAGAGAGTAGAGGGGAGGGGAAAGAGGGCAGGTACATGGTGGGGAAATTTTTTAAAATCATTTCTTCAATTTAAAAAATTAATTAATTAATTAATTAATTAAATAAAAATATGAATAATAAAATGGCAATAAATGCATACCAACGATTCAAATGAAAATGGGTTATATGTACCAATCAAAAGATAGGGTGGCCGAATGGATAAGAAAACAAAACCCTTACATATGTTGCCTACAAGACTCACTTTAGATGAAAGGACACAGACTGAAAGCAAAAGATAGAAAAAGATTTTTCATCAAAATGGAAATGAAAAAAAATCTGGGATAGCAATACTTAATACTAATATGGGACATTACTTGTAAAATTCTTACTATTATGCAGGAAATGATACAAGACATCTCTTGCAGAGTTCTTTTAGTAAATGTTTTTAGTAAACCTAGTTAATTCTTCCCTTCTTTCTCTAGGAAAATGGCCCTCTCCCTCAAATCCCGATGATTGCCCTGAAACTGGTGACTCAGATCCTATGGCTATTGATAAGGGTCATTGGCCCACTGTCAGCATAAATGGTGTTAGGCCAGACTCAGTCCTTAGAGTCTGAGAGGGGAGGGGTCTTTGGCCAAAGGTCTTTTATATTCTTTAAGAAATATATTAACCAAGCCTGTTTCCTTTTACTTGCTTAATAGGCAAATCAATAATAGAACTATATCACTAATAGATATATAACTCAAATAACAAGTTTGTATTTTTATTCCTTATCTAGGGACTGAGGCGGCACTTCAGCAGGAAACTCAAGACCCCACCCTAACTAAGACAGAAAAGAGTCCATGAAACCCCAGTAGGCAGGGACAACACCCCTTCTTAGCAGGAAGTGGATACAGAAGAGACCTCCTGTTCTTCAACACCCATACTAATAATAAAGGGGCTCATGGCTCTTAGAAAAGAGTTAGGCACAAAAGTTAGGGGGTTTTGGTTCTGCCTGCAAAAACAATGAGGTTACCCTATCCAAAAAGGAGACCGCCCTAATCCACCCACAATTAAGTAAACCAGAAGACATTTTTAGGCTAAAAGTAACTCGTAGAAAGAAACAAGTGAGCATAGAATTAGGTACCAGTTTAAGCCAGTCACTCACACCTGTGCAATAAAGACCCCAATGACCTTCAATTCACCTGAGTTTCATTACACCCTCATTAAAATATGATGCATATGCCCAGAAGTTCATTAATATTATTATAACAGACTGAATTCTGGGAACGAACATGTGCAGAAAGTAAATGATGAATCACTGAGTCCTGTCAATCTTAGTTGTCAATCAAGGAAGCCCACCCCTCTAAGAAAAGTAACCACCCACAGCAAATAGGGATAAAAACCCCAAAGGCTTTGTTGCCAGGCCTTTTGAGCCACAATTCTCTTGCCCTAGCCCGCTTCTACATCAAGAAGTGTACTTTCCCTTCTAATAAAGCTTTTCTTTTCTGCTGTATTTCGGTGTCTTGCTCAATTTTTTGTTCAAGATATCAAGAACCTGGACAACATGCCAGGAGAGGATCCCCACTCTTTGGTAACAATACCACACAAAATAGACTTTAAAACAAAGGCTATAACAAGAGACAAAACAGAACCTAGTAATCCCGCTTTTGGGTATTTATCCAAAGAAACTCAAAATGCTACTTCGAAGGGACATATGCATCCATATGTTCATTGTAGCATTATTTACAATAGTCAGGATGTGAAGGCCACCTTGGTGTCCATTAATAGATAAATATGCTATTACTTAGCTATGAAAAAGAATGAAATCTTGCCATCTGCAACAACATGGATGGACCTAGAGGGTATTGTGCTGAGTGAAGTAAGACAAAGAAAGCAAATGCCGTATGATTTCATTTACATGTGGAATTAAAGAACAAAATAAACAATACAGAAAGAAACTTACAGATACAGAGAATATTTTGAGGGTTGCCAGATGGGAGGAGATTGGGGTAGTTGATGAAAGTGGGGAAGGGATTAAGAAATACAGATTGGTAGTTACAAAATAGTCAAGCAGATGTAAAATAAAGAATATAGTCAACAATATTGTAATAACTATGTATAGTGTCAAATGGGTACTAGATTTATCTGGGTGATAACTTTGTAAGTTATATAAATGTCTAATCACTGTTTTGTACACCTGAAGCTAATATAATATTGTATGCCAACTATAATTGAAAAATAAAAAAAAATAGAGAACAGTTTAAAAAAGAAAGAAGAATAAAAGGAGTAAATATATATAAAGTGCTCAATACGAGTTGTCAATGAAATGAGGATGACATTAATGATAACAGCCACTAGGAGTGAGCTCACCCACTCTGGCCCATAGATGATTTTGCATTCCCACAGCACCCCTGCAGGGTAAGTATTTCGTCTACTTTAAGGATGTTAGTAGATGCTGCAGTCATGACTGGGACTTGGGTCTCTCTGATTCTTATTCAGTTAATGGTGATAATGATGTTTGGTCCCATGCAAAGGTAGCGAATGAGAGCAAGGAAGAATGCTCCAAGGAAAGTCCAAAGGTCTGACCCCAGTCTTGGTCTCTGCATAGTGACTGGGAGACAGAGGCAGATGACAGGTCATGGCCAGAGGTGGGAGGGCAGCCCTATCTGCACTGCACCCTACTAGAGACTGGGGCAGAAGAACGACTGAAAACCAAGGCCAACAGTCCTAGGACTGTTGTCAGCATTAAATAAAATGTAAAATATGTGGAATATAGCAGAAGCTCAATGAATGGTAGTTTTCTCCAGTAGGGAAAGGGAGCAGGAGAGTTTAACTCTCCCTGGATCTGGTAGGAATGAAGACTGAAATATTCTCCAGGTCAAAGATGCCCCTGAAGAAGGAAAAATCAGGAAAAGCCTCGAGAAATCAGGCAAGGCTGAGGAGCATGTCATGCTATATCAGTAAAAAGGGTATTTTTTGATAACACAAAAGGTGGAATGATACTGGCAGTTATCACTTAGGGAGTGCTTTTTTCAGGCACCATACCAAAGGCATTAAAAAAAAATTATGCTTACACAAATTTTTATTTTCCTTAAAGACCACCTAACAGCTTAGTCAAAAACAATAGGACACATGAATGACTCTTTATAGACTTTAAGGATGGTTTCTCAAGTAAAAACAAAAAAAGCGTTCTTAATTTTAACTAGAAATATTAGCATTACAATTGGCCAAATAATTTCTACTGTTTGGGGATTTGACAGAAGGGAGGATGGCAGGGAACTTGCTGGGTTGAGAGACTTCCTTGTCTGGATGTTAAAGTTTTGTTGTTAAGGACAGTTTTTTAAAAGCACAGCTTTATTGAGATATAATTTATATACATTAAATTTACCTTTTTAAGATGTACAATTCTGTGGAGTTTTTTTGTATGTTCACAAAATAGCTCAACCACCAATTCTCATTTCAGAACATTTATATTAAAAAGGAATTTTCCATTCAAAAGGCTAACCTGATAATCAGCTCTTTGTTCTGCTTCTGTAGATATGCTTACTGCACAGGCTGAAGGGCAGGATAACCTTGAAATTAACTAAAGACTCATCCTTCCTTTTGCTGGTCTGTCTAGATAACAGATGTATTGCCTGAGTTCCTGTCTGAAAATCTCCTGCTCTGTGACTGCCTGTAATACTTAGCAACTCCCCCATCTGTAACTGTCTGAGGACAAATTAACCAACTGGCTCATGCCAACTATAACTGTTCAGATAAGCCCTATAAAAGCAAGGTTATCTCTGAGCTCTGGGCCCAGATCTTCAAAGCTCTAACTCTTCTGGGACCGCTGGCGTAATAAACCTGAGTTCTCCAACTCTCCGAGTGGTGCTTGGTTTCTTGCTGGTCTGATTTTTTCCTGCAACAATGTCACCCCCAAAAGAAACCCAGACCCTTTTGTAGTCACTTCCCATTTCCTCCTCCCCCCAAACTCTTTCTGTCTCTATGGATTTACCGATTCTGGATATTTTGTATAAATAGAATTACATAATATGTGGCTTTTTGTGACTTGCTTCTTTCACTTAGTATAATGTTTTCAAGGTTCATCCATGTTGTGGCATATATGTGGAAAGCATTAGAAAACAAAAAAACAAAATATATCATCCTCACTAAAAACAAAATAAAACCAAAATCAGCTTCTAGTTAGCTTCTGATAGGAAAATACCCATCTGCCAGCTCTGGGTTCTCCAGGTCTTAGTACATCTGAACTGTCTGTGTCCTTTACCTCTTTTTCTTTTTCTGCTACAGTCCTCATTTCTTTTAGGCCAAATTAAAACAAACAAACAAACAAACAAGAAGGAACAATCTCCTTTTTTTAGCACACAACTTTCACTTCTGTATCTGCTGACTGATCACATGGAAACTTACCTTATTCTGGGAATAATGATGGAGGATTTCCTTCCTGGACAATGTTATGTGAAAGGCAAGCAAGCACTTTTTTTGTTCTGAAAGCCAGAATTTTCTTAAATAACCTAGAAACATGAATTTACTTAGTGCATATAAGATGCTCTGTGAGATATAAAGATGAGAAAATAAAGACCTGCTTTAGGTAGCTTATATTCTAATGAGATCTAAAACATTTAGATCTAAAATATTTCTTCATTGACATTTATTATGCTACACACTGATAATAAGCTCCTCAAGGGCTGGAACCACGTTCTGTTAACCTCTCCAACACCTACAATGTTTTGCACAAAGTGGGCCTTATTTTTAGGATGTCTAAAGGAAAATGTACAAAAAGTGCTGTGAAAGGTCAGAGGAGGGGTGGGTTACTTCTGGCTGCATGGAGAAAAACGTTTCTGTGGTAAGCTGTGAAGGATGATCAGGATTCAGGAGTGTGGAGCTGGAAAGCGAGTTCTGGGAAGAAGACAGGTAGAGAGGTGAAACAGTGTGAGGCTCGGAACAGTAACTGTGAATAAAGGTAATGATGACTTAACTTTGAAATAGAAGAGAAGGAAGTTGAGAAGGTCATGTAATTGGCCTAAACTTTCAAGTAAAGAAAGAAGCAAGGGTGTCTTTAAAGAAGAAAAGGAATAGGGATGGAATATGAGTCTAAAGGAGTGTGGAAAAGGCTTGGCTGTAGAGGGTGGCTTAGGAACCGAATAGACATTAAGACAAGAGATCATGAAGTGTTAGTGGGTCATATAAATGGAGATATCTACAAATATTGGATCATTTAGGTTATAGTTTAACTAATTTCTTAACTATGTTGGTGTATATAACATTTTACATTTTAATAATTTTAGATTCTGTTAAGAATTAAAATATAGTATACTTTCATTTATTTATTGTCTAGTCAACAAACATTATTAAACACTGTTTTAGGCTCTGGGAACACAGAAGTGAACAAGATAAACAAGATTTCTGCCTTTTTGAACACTTACATTCAAGTGGGGAGAAATAGACAAAAAAAAAAGAAACTCAAGTAACAAAAATATAGGTAATATTAGCAGAAACAAATACATACAGTTAAACATCATTAATTCAAAAATAATACAAAGCATTAAGAATGGCTATTTTCTAGCTAACTAATTAACAACTGTTTTCTAATACAAATATTAGGAAAAATAAATATAGTTCATTCAAAGCTCATTTTCTCTAGTGCTTCATATATCAAATTAACAAGATTTTATTGCATTAAGTCAGGAAGTTATTCAGCACAGTATGAAAGACAGTTTGAAAATGTTTGGGACTCTTCAACACAGAGTATTATGATTAATTTCCAGAGAATCATGCTGAGAATGATGAAGTCTTGGTAACAATAGATAACACTGTATTTTTTCCTCTCGAATGTGCAGAAGATGCAAAGATACTTAGACACATAAGAAACCATTCCTACTTTTAAAGAGTTCCCAGTTCCCAGGTCCTATAGGAGGAAAGAATGCATTAGAAAGCTAACAAAATACACTGCAAAATACACTGCCCTTCCAAGTACTGAGGAAGGGCATTCATTAATATCACAAATAATACTGAACTTGGCCTTGAAGGATAAGGGGGAAGGAAGAGTGGTCTGCTCAGGTAGAAACAACTGCATTAACAAAGGTGAGGAAGAAGTAGGTGTAGAGAAAAAGAACTAATATTTATTGAATTCTAAGCACAACATTTGGTACATAGTAGACATTGTATAAATATTTGTTCAGTAAATTCTTGATAGGAAAAGATCATTGCAGTCATTTTGTATATAAAAAGAGAGTAAATAATAGTTCTAAAGTCACATAGCTAGAAGTGGTAGAGTTAGATATTGACCCCAGGCTGTCTGCCTAGCAAGTGTATATTCTTTGTCCTGTCCAGCTGTGTAACTAAAATATAGAGTATTTGCATGAAGTAGCAGAGTGGGCATTGTAGCCAGAAGTGAACTGAGAAACACAAGTTGGGACTGTCCTTAGTGGAGGCCACCATCTTAAAGTAGGACAGTGATGTAATCAGTCTTTATTTGAGGAAGATAAATGTGATAGAGTGGGGATGGAGGAAGTGGCTATGACAGTAAACTGATAAACAAGATCAAAAATGCTATTGTGCAGAGCTGATGTGGAAGGATATGAAACCGAGCAAGGGCTCTGGGCATGGGGACTGACTGTGATCTTTCCACCTGCCACTGGCCCATGGTGCTGCTACGATCACTTTGGCTCTTCTTTGTCAATGTGAAATTCTTCTAGTTTTGCATGCAACAGATCCTGCAAATTTCTATTTGCTCTTCAAAATTAGAAGAGGTTTTCTTAAGTGGAAAAACAACGGCTCCTCCCACGGGGTAATAAGGAAGAAGGCACATTTTAGGAGAAACTGGTTTGGTGTAGTAAAACTCTGAAGCATGGTGCTCATAATGATATAACCAAATAATTATAATACGGGCAGGTGGGGGAGGGTCTATGTGCTATTAAATATAAGACTCTTTTAGTGTATTTTAGCTAGTTAGGAAAGCTATATTTATGCTTCATATCTTTCTGAAAACATTCTTCCTCTAACATACTCCAAAACACCAAAGTAAAACATCTGGTACCAGGCAGTATGCAAAAATAACCTTTTATCCCGCAGCTATTTTTGATAGCGACTGAGGCTATCATTCAGAATTTCTCTACCTCACTGCCACCTGCTGGTCAAGGCCCAGTACAACCCACAATCACGTGACCACACTGATCAGCATCTGAATGAGTGTCCCCCAAAGGCTGCAAAAAGGATCCCCAATTTTTCCTGTTAAGAAAATACATTACCATTTTAACTTACATCCAGGGCCAGGTCCTGGTTTTGTGGGTCCTGTAGTGTGTTCAATTTTGGGGACCTCTTTAAGATGAAAGAATACAAAATTATAATTACAGAAATCAGGTATGAAAGAGTATTTTAAAATAAAAGAAGTGACAACAAAATATAAATTTTAAAAAGCTGATAAGTACCACATACACCACACAATCCAGAAAAATAAAATATTTTTTATTAATTAACTATCTCACACTCTTCTCTAACCTCTTTTCCCCTACATTTAAAAAATTCTTTCTCTTCATAAAAAAATGATTTTGTAATATTTTCTATGGCAAGAATAGAAAGACAATTTAGATTTTCCTTAACCATGATTCATCAAAAATTGTTTACTTTTGATAGTTGAGAAGAATTTCCCTCAAATTCATATTTTATTGAGGTTTGGGGTCAAACATGAGGAAATCTTTATCACTCATGTAGGAGCTGTAAGAGTTCAGGATATTTTCCAGTTTCCTTGTACAGTATCTAATCTTGAATACTGTTTGAATTGATGGCACTTATTTACTAGTTTGTTTCTATGACCCCTGTGATGAGTATATTATAATTTCTGTTATCTTTTTAGATGGCAGTGTTTCATGTCTAATTACCAAAAAATTTAAATATTTTTCAATTAAATATATTTTTTCTCCTCATTAATAAAATTATTAAACAATTCAAAAACATATTTATTATTCTATTTGAAATTTATCTCTTCTTGTTGAATTACTGCTTTTGGTATGACATCTGAAATATTTTGGTCACAATTTGCTTTTCAGTGTCAGACTAATTTTTATTGATTTCGTTCTTCATAGTAAGCACTTTTCATATTCAATTAATATTTTAATCCAAATTTCCTTTGAAATGGTAACTATGTGAGGAGATGGGTGTGTTTTTATTGTGGCAATCATTTCACAATATATGCATATATCACATCATCACATTGTACACCTTAAATTTATACAACTTTGTCAATTTTACCTTAATAATGCTAGAAAAAGTTTTTCTTTCAGTTCTTTAATACATAAATGATAAGTCAAATAATGTCTGTTGCTTCTCATTTATTTTACTGAAACTTTCAAAAACTACTTTCAAAATCACAGCTAACAAAACACATTCTCTACTCAATTTCTGCCTAGCAGGACCCCCAAATGGCCTGTAGCCAGTCTAATGCTTTTGACACTAGGGAAATGTGACAGACGGGAAGTTGGACTGGATAGGGACAGCTGTTTGAACCAACTGTGATTAAAATATCTTGCTTTTGAAAATTTTATGAAAACACCATATGAGCACAGTGCTGGGGCCCCTCGCAGGGATCATTAACTACACAGGAAAAATTTATAGATCTCACTGCAATTTCTTCTGTTCCCAGGAAGTGCTAGGGTTTGGGGACAACTTTGTATTAATTATTGATTCCATTCTGCTGTTTCTGTCCCTGCAGAAAACTGCTTTAATTTAGATCGGGTGAATGGAAAGTCAGTCTAAAATAGACAGAATTCAGAAATAGAAAATATTTTTAAATGTACATTTTAAAGGCATGAACTAAAAAACAAGGTACTGATCTAGTTTTGTCCCTGCAATAACTTGACCTTGGTAAGTCACGTACTCTCCTCTGTAAAATGAGAGAACGTGGGTATCTGCTTAACTAAGTAACTAGATGATTTCTAAGATCCTTTTTAACTCTAAAACTCTTTGAACTTTACGTACATATAGAACACACACTAGGCTGTTGCCAAGAAGAGAGCATATCAGACCTTTTAAAAAATGAACTTACAAAAATTATTTGTAATTAGTGTGATCATTTTTTGTGTGCTACCAAGCTTGAAAATTTTAGTTTAATAGATGAGCTAAACATTTGCTCTAGTCACAATCTCATATGTATTTTTAACTGGCCCAGAACCCTACATTCTTCTGTTACAGTATACCGTTTATTTACTTACAGCTCATGAAATGGGCTGTAAGTAAATAAACGGTATACTGATTTAATGTTGTCAAATTAATATTGCCTGTATACATGTATATATTACTAGGAAAAGCATCATTATGTCATTAGGCTTTCGTTATTATTGTTGCAAATATCCACCTTCTAGGGAAAAATATTATTTTAAAAATAACTTATCTAAAAGATAAAAACCTTTTTGCTATGATCTGCTTTGTATTCCCATATTTTATTGCTTCTTGGAAAAAATTGATGTTGTTTCCACCATGGCCAGCCAATTTGCAAGTCTTTAGATTTCTGAAAGCAGATGTTGGGGCGCCAGTTCATATTCTCCCAGAAGGCTCTGGGCTCCTTATGCAAATTTATTCCATCCCTTCCCAGCGAACTGCTTTGCATTCTAGAGATCCCAGGGAGGACAGTGCCAAGATTCCGTCTAATACACCCTTTGTCCTCCTCTGATGCTTCCTGTACAATACATTTCATAACTAAGAGGGGCTGATGAAATGATTCTTCCCTAAGACAAGGTGTGCCACAGCTTCCATTGCCAGACAGAGGACCAGCCGGAATAACTGAGCACCTTTGCTCAGTAAACATTTTGTTTCAAGTTGGCCTTAGTAAGTTTCCCACTACATAGACAACCCAGTACACACAGTTAGTAATGCCACATATGGGAGGACTTCTTGGTCCTTGGCCTTCAGGGACACTTGATAGAGTAACACATCTATCCTTTAAAGCCACTTTGCTAAAATCTCTCCTGAGGACATGCTGCTGACATACAGCACTTGGACCTTCCTCTCCCTTTCTCTCTGGGATCGGTCTGCAGAAAGCATGTGCTCTGTCTGCACCTGGCCACCCAATAAAGGCTCTTCCCAGTGGGGTGAGACCTGGGGTTTTTTAGGGCTTCTGTGGCTGCATGGGTCAGCCTGCTTAATTCTTGGGCTCAGTTACTAGGCCATCCATTATTGCTGCATATAAACCACATGTTCCCATTCAGCTTTTAGTAGGAAAGAAGCTACTAATTATTTTGTCTCCATCTGTTTGCTTCCTTTGTGTCTCTCAGATGGTTCAGAGATAAGGTGGGTGAGAAGGGTACTATTTATCAGCTCCCTCAAGCCTCTACACTATGCGCCAAGACACAGAGAACTACATTAATCAAGACATTCGGTTCCTTCCCAGAGTGAGTGAATAATCTAGCAACTATAAAGACGTAAAAATGATAAACTTGCCAGGGTAACACACACCAAAATCTGGGCAATCCTAACCCTTTCCCTCTTTATCTATCAACACAAATTATTCCACCTCTGAATGAATCATCACACAGGACTACTCCTGGGCATAATTGCAAATAATGAAGCTAATGGCGTGGGTGGTATTGCAAAATTCTCCTCCCACCCTCTCTCTCTCTTTCTCTCTCTCTGTGTGTGTGTGTGTGTGTGTGTGTGTGTGTGTGTGTGTGTTGGAATGGGAAAGAATAATAGATAGGGAGGAGAGGAAAGAAAAGGAAGAAGCAAACTGGAAACATTTCAAGCAGACTCTGGTGCTGAACTTGTTTTAACTTGCCAGGGAGTAGTGGAGCACATTATCGCATCCTGTTCATATAAGTCAGCAGACTTCATTTGAGCATATGCTAAATGGCAGGTACATTTCGTATTCTTTGTCCTTGGTTGCAAGTTTCCTTCATTAGGCTGTCCTGGAATGCTTGGTGAAATGTCTAATTCCAACAAACAGATTACTCCCTGAGCCGCAAATACAACTTTACTTTTCCTGACTTTGTCCCTTTTCTAGATATCACTCCATTCATCTGGAATGCCTTTCCCCAATTCCAGCCCTTTGTAATCCTCTCACATCCTCCAAGCCCATCTGCTTTGATCATTTCAGTGGATATAAGCTTTTGATCTGTGTAAGAAGGAACCTTCCTTTGCTATTTCAGAATCTGTTTATTTAATGAGCTACCTGCTGAATTTCAGAATCTGTTTATTTAATGAGCTACCTTCAGGTTCCTCTAGTGGGTCCCCTGAATTGGCTTTTCACAGTTCTATCATGGCAAGAGTCTAATATAAAATGACTTTACAGACACAGAAGGATCTCTCACACATCTCAAAAGACACCATATACATATCTATTCAATTCATTTGTTCATGTATCTTGTTTCAGCTCAGATTATATACTCTTGGAGGGATGTATATTTTACATCTTCTAAGATACTTACTTAACAACTGATATTTAATTAATGGCAGAAGAGAATGAACAAGCTCTCCACCCCTCCCCCTGAATTCTGGAAGACATATTAAAGTAGTCCACAATAAGCCCCAAGTGCTTTGTCCTGAAACTTCATATGTGTTTGCATCCTTCTCTGTAGCCTACCCATATTTATTTTAACATAAAAATGTTATGAATTGCTTACACTGAGTAAACTTAATGCTTTGAAAAAATGTACAATACTGAACTGCCAAGTCTATATGTTTTCTGATATGCTTCTACTCACCTATGTTGTGTATTCCACTTTGAGAAGTATAAATAAAAGATGTTCAATAAATATTTTTGGATGAATAAATGAACAAAAAAATCTGATAATACTAATGGTATTTGACATTTAGGTAACTTCTTCCAGAAATTTATATACCAGGTCACAGTCTTCTAAGGGAGCTTACTTGAAGCATGATATAAGTTTGATCTGTATCTCTTTAAGTTAGACCAGTTAATGCATGGATGTAATGATTTCTTATGGTCTATAATTGGCTTCACTTTACAGGTGAGAAAGTGGAAGCTTAGTCGAGTAAACAGCACCACAATTAGCCATGAGGAAAAACACCATAACAGCCATGCGTCTGAGGGCTGACTCCCTCCTGAGAGCCCCCAGAGGTGTCCCCAACCCCCCATGCTTCCACTGCAGCACTTTTCACACCTGGTTGTCATTACCTGAGCACTTCAGATCCCACCACTGGGCAGTGAACTCCTCCTGGCTGGGACTATGTCCTGATCACCTCTGTGCTCTCAGGGATGATGACAGCCCCTCCCACATGGAAGGCTTCCAGGAAATGTTAGAACGAATAAGTAAAGATGTATAAATCAAAGAAACTGCTGAATAATTCTAGATTTTCCAGGCCTTTCTTCTAAGTAAGCCCCTTTTTATTTTAACCCATGCTAAGGTGGTGCTCTTAATTACAAGTGTAACGAAAGAAAACCTAATGCTTATATTGGAAAGTGAACTTAATGTTTCTCAAGACTTTTCAATTCTATTTTTATTGTATTGAAAATGTTCACTCAAGTAGATCTTTACTCTGTAGTGGTCAACATGATTGATTGTCTTTCATCTCTTTCAGAAACCCCTGTGGCCCAAGCCACAGTGATTGTTTTCGTTGGTCTCTGAGGACAGACACTTCCTGCTCCGGTGTTGCAGGAACACAACTTGCCTTGTTTTCTGTGGCGCTGTTATCAATCATCTCGATCATTGCTCTTGCAGGACCCTGAGTGCAAACAGGCTTCAGGTAGATATAATGAAGGTCCCATGCTAACTATTTTATAGGTACAGATGGCAATTCTAAAACTTATAATAATTCTTAAAAACAACTTTTTTGAGATATAGTTCACATATGATAAAAATTTAATTTTAAATTAATTAACTAAATTAATTTAAATTTAAAATGTATATTTAAAGTATATAGTTCAATGACTTTTGGTATATTTACAGAGTTATGCAACCATCGCCACCCTCAATTTTGGAATGTTTTCATCATTCTGAAAAGAAACCTTGCACCCTTTAGCCATCACTCCCAACCTTTACCCCTGGGAAACTAGCCTGGTGCACAAAGAGAACTCTCTGTTGCAAGTTCAACAAGCTACTTTATTTGAATACGAATTAGTCAAGATTATTGTGTTTTCTAGTGATAAAAATCCCAATCAAATTGGCTTTGTTAAAAGGAGGATTTATCGATAACAAGATCCATGGAAGCACTGAACAAACCATGGGAAGGTCACACATACAGCAGGACCTTAGAAACGAAGAGAACAGGGCACTTGAATGCTGCCAAGACTCTTCTTTCTCTCTGCCATTCTCTTCACACAGTACTCATTTTTTTTACTCATTGCAAACCACTTTCCTTCACATGGGGAGAAACATGTAGTATCTCCCCTGCCTTATACTTTGGCTGCCACCAAGGAAGACAAAAATAATTCTGAAGCCTAAAGCCACCAACATGGACAGAGTTAACCTGGAAGACAAGAAGGCAGACCTTCAAAAATCACTATTGATTTATGGGGTGGGTTTTCTTCTCGGGGATATGATATGTTGTGCTTCAAACGTAATATACCCTATGAAACAGAAGTGATAGTGGTGACAGCAACATATAGGTTGCAAATTAAAGATATAAAAGTAATAAAAATTAAGAAACATGTTTACTTCACATCATGCGTTTAAAATATAATAATAGTAAAGATCCAGAAACATAGGTATAATAAAAGCAATGGGAGGTATCATGAAAATAAGGTTAAAAACAAAGACAAAATAAGAATAGAATGTTAATGCAAACATGACCACATCCAGGTCAATGGGATGCAAGTGGAGGTAATTTGTGCAACTGATAAAAAATGTCCTCCAAAGGTGGTCCCTTCTTCCCCTTCTCTATTCTTATTGTCTCTTCACATGAGAATGCAAAGCCTGGAGCTGAAGCAGCAGTTATTTTGAATCATGAAGTGGAATCCGCCTGGGTTCCTGATGACTGTGGAACCATTAATTATACCAGCCCAGGATTTAGGACAACATTTATGTGAGAGAGACAAAACCTCAGTGTATTCAAGCCACTATTACATTGGAATTTCTGTCATGCTTGGTCAAAACTTGGAATGAATAATTGCAATAAGGTGCTTCCTATTCAAATTGTTCTCAATCTCAGTGGATTGTACTAATAAGGTAGGATAATGGCATTTGTAGATAAAGTAAAAACAACAACAACAACAACAACAACAACAACAAAAACTTACTTCCCAGGCACTCTTTCTCAGGAAGCCACTGGAATTAATCAATTAAGAGGAAGACATGGGATCTTGGAACACAGAAGAGAGATGAAAGCAGTTTCTCAAATGGGCTGAAAGGAAGCCCTAGGACAATAGCTTTGCAGCAAGCCTGGAGAGCAACTCGTCCAGACTAGAGCAGAAGGGTAGAGGGCACCAGGAGAAATGACTCCAGGGAAAAAAAGGAATGAGCAGAAGACCTCATGGGTTTAGCTATCATGAGATTTTACAGCTCTGGAGGATAGTATGGGAATGAATTTGTGATTGCCACAGGTAAGTAAATGAAAAAAAAATTAGTTATAAGCTAGAGAAGACACAAAAATTGTATAAGAAATAAAATCTGATTACAGTATTCTGTGTGGCTCAGCAATGGCATAATCCTAATAGAATAAACACACTACTGATTTAATAAAAATCTGTGAAAGAACTGAAGCAACTATATTGGATAGAAGAAAGTAAGAAGTGTGTATGTGTATGAGTATAGGGTGAAGAGATTAAACCCCCATCTTTACAATAAAAAATAAATAATGTCTAAATTTTTGTAGAAAACCAAGATATAGAAATATAGAAGCAAATACCAATGAAAAGCTATGGAGTTGAAACTGGTTGCCTCTGAGGAGTGGGGATCAAGGGTGTGGAGGGGTAGTCCAGAGGAAAGCTGTTTTGTCCTTATTATGTGACTCCTAAAACTATGTAGAACACTGGGGCAACCAAAATGGCGTAAATGATAGAGGCTCTGCTCATCCTCTGGCGACCAAATCGAAGTTGTGATGGAAACAAGTAGCAGCAGCAAGGAAAAATCACCTGGGACATAAATGAACAAGCCATACAATTAGAGAGAAATCCAAAAAAGCACTCTGCAACAGCAGAAAGTAGGACGGAGTGAGGATACGAGGCTGTCCAGTCTCCAGTGGCTGAGTGAGACAGAGGCAGCAGCAGCAGCAGCAGCAGCAGCAGCAGCAGCAGCAGCAGCGGCGGCGGCGGCGGCATGCCTCTTACAGGGGCCACTTCTGGGAGTGGATTTTCACAGGGACGGACCTATTTGCTCTGAGTACCAGTGCTGATTCGGCTGCGCTCAAGGGGCACCAGAGACTAACAAGGAGACATTATCGCAGTGAGGGCAGAGGCAAGACTTGCTCGGTATAGAAGTGCTGGCGGTATCCATTGTTCCCTTTTGAGCTCTCCCTGCTCCCAGTGTGCAGACACAGCATCGCATAGCCAAGACATCATCAAACTGGATAACAGAGGTCTCTACACCAAGAGGATTCCCTGAAACCCTGCCACACCCAAGCCATATCCAGGTATGTCTGCAGTGAGTTGGGTGCTCCTTGATGAGTAGCTCCTAGACTCACACTGGTAGCCGGTGGCCTTGGTTTCTGGTGTGGCCTTTTGAGGCAACTATAAGCACAGCATCTGTGGATTGCTTGTTGAATCTTAACAGGTGGCCCCGGAGGGGTAGAGGCTTCGGCTAAATTTGGCCTGTAGCTGAACCCCTCTCAGGACTGTGCCACTGGACACCTGCTTCACAAATGCACACTAATAAGACCAGGAGACTTAGGAGCTTTGAAACAGACATGGAAAGGCAGCCAAAACAAGAAGACAAAGAAGCAGAAACCATATGAGAGAAGAAAACAAAGATCCAGATATAATGGAGTCAAGTAATCTAACAGATGCAGACTTTAAAACTCTGGTTATAAAGATGCTCAATGATATTTTGGCTAAATTAAGTGAGAATTCCAACAAAGAGATGAAAAAAAAAAAACATAAAAATGGAAATGGAAATTATAAAAGGGAACCAGTCTGAAATGAAGAATACATTATCTGAGATGAGAAGTATATTAAATGGAATAAACAAAGGAATAAACAAAGTGAATAAAGAAGAGGATCAAATGCCCTATCTAGAGGATGAGAAAGCCAAGGACACTCAATCAGAATGGCAAGAGATAAGATGCCAAGACTAGAAAAATAATTTAAGGAGAACATGGGACACTATTAAGGGTCCAAATATCCATCTGATTGGCGTAACTGAAGAAAATCAAGATGTTGAACAGCTGTTTGAAGAAATAATGATGGAAAACTTCCCTGACCTGGTGAAGGAGATGGACATAGAACCCCAGGAAGCTCAGAGAATTCCAAAAATCAGGGATCCAAGGAGGCCCACACCAAGACACATCATAATTAAAATGCCAAAGATTAAATACAAAGAAAGAATATTAAAAGCAGCAAGAGAAAAACAGATAGTTGCTTATAAGGGGAAACCCATAAGACTGGCAGCTGATTTCTCAAAAGAAACTATGCAGGACAGAAGGGCTTGGCAAAAAATATTCAACAGGATGAAGACTCAGGATCTACAACCAAGAATAATTTATCCAGCAAAGCTATCATTTAGTGTTGAAGGACAGATAAAGACCTTCTCAGATAAAAATAAGCTAAAGGAATTTATCACTACTGAGCCTGTATTACAGGAAATGTTGGGGAGACTTCTTTAAGAAGAAAAAAACAGGAATAAAGAATGGTAACAACTACATTCCTATCAATAAATATCTCAAATGGAAAAGAATTAAGTGCTCCAACTAAAAGAGTGAATGAATGGAAAGGAAAACAAGACCCCTACATGTTGCCTGTAAGAGACTCACTTCAGATTAAAAGACACACACAGACTAAAAGGAAGGGGATGAAAAAAGATATTGCTTTGATGGACCTAGAAGATATTTAAGACAGAGAAAGATAAACACTATATGATTTCACTTATATGTGGAATCTAAGGAATAAAAAGAACAAATTGATCAAAAATCAAAAACAGACTCACAAATATAGTGGGCAGTTTGGTGACAGACAGAGGAGAAGGGCAGTTAGGGGGCTGGGAGAATGGGGTGAAGGGTTAAAGAAGTACAAACTAGTAGCTGATGGATGGTCACGGGGATGGGGAGCACAGCACAGGGCATGCAGTTAGCATTAATACATTGGCTAAGTGGAGGGTCAGGGGAGGGAGAGGGTAATTGGGGGAATTGTTTTATGAACTATATAGATGTCTAACCAATGTACTGTATACTTGAAACTAATTAAAATAAATAAATTATTTAAAAAACTACGTAGAACATTACTTTGACAAGAATAAAAATTAAATTAATGAAATAAAATAAAATGATTTGACTACATAATCTCTAAGCTCCTTGGAGAGGTTGGATTGAATGCAAGAACATTAGGAAAAATAAGAAGGGAAGATATTATTAGGAAGAATTAGTCTGCAAAGCAAAATCCTAGTTTAAAATGATTTATGTAGCTTTGTCTTTGTTATCTACCAATACGAAAAAATGTATTTGTTCATTCACTCATTTATTCATTCATCAACAAATATCTATTGAGGGTCTGGTATATGCCATGGCCCATACTGAGTGCCAGGCCTATGAAGATCAACATGGCATAGTGTCCATCCCCACAGAGCTTATACTCTAATCTTGGTGCTCCTTACTCTGTTCATTACAAAGTAACTATAGCATAGTTATTTTCTCAGAGCCTACTCTGGGCCAGTCATTTTCTTTACAGTAACACAAATCCTCATAATGACTCTGCAAAGAAGGCTTTACAGAGGAGGACTGGAGGCTCTGAAAGGTTAAGTCATTTGCTCAATTTCCTTGGAAGGCTGGAGTCAAAATGTGAACCCAGAAGAGATTGACTTAACCACCCATTCTCCTTCCATCACTTTCTCTGACATTTCTCAGTGTGCTTGTGAAGACCATCAGCTTCTTAGAGAAGTTCATTACTTCATTCATTTTGTTGCACACATGTAAACTCTCTTTTTCGAATGAACTGTATGGCAAGAAAGAAAAAAGAAAAGTGTTCTTGTGTTTTAGGTAAAGAGCCTGTTTACTTGAATATTACCATAAAAAAGCAACCTAAATATTCATCAAAAGGGGAATGGTTAAGTAAATTACATATAACCATGTTATGGAATAATATACAGCCATTGAAAGTCACTTTGCAGAAGACCGTTTATTGACATGAGAAAACATTCTCCATGTACTAGGCAAAAAAAGAGCAGGTATTCAAAGACGATTAAATAACTATTAATCAATTACTAATTAAAATGAAAAGAACAGAACTATACATTCTTATGGGAAAAAATAGGCTGTAATAGATTGCATTTTTTTGTTCAAAAACACTTCCTGCTTCTTTGTATAGACACTGCCCCACTGAGGTCAGCTTGACCACTGAATTTGCTGAATGTGAGTGGAAGTGATATGGTCTTCCATGAGACCCGTAGGGAGAGGTGGATCCTTCAGCCTGAGTCCCAGATTCTTGAGAATGGAGTACAGCTGCAGCTGATCCATCAAGGACATGTGATGTGAGTGAGAAATAAACATCTGTCATTGGAAAACACGAACTTGGCTTACCCTAAAGTGGTACAGATACTTTTTAAAAAATTAATGAACATAATTGAGAGCTGACAATTGAAGTGACATGAAAGAGTTTCTTTTTATTTCATCTTTTCAAAGAAAAGTTCTGTTTTTTTGCTAGACCAGATCTTTATTATGCCATAAAAGTATTATCTAGTAGAGATTCTTATCTTCTGATAAGATAAAGAAAATGGTCTCAGTGTGTTCTGACTGAACTTGATGTGTTCATCCTCCAAGAAATAGGAGAGGAAGATAAAAGTGGGCAGAGCTATAATGGGCTTCATTCATTTCCATGTAAAATAAGAATGCAAATGGCAACTTGAGGTCAAAGAAGAGATTCCAACAAAATTGAAAAGACCATGGTCTTTGAAATTAAATTAAAACCAGGCAGACTGTAAATATGAAAACAAGGTAGCAGCAGTGAATTTACACATAATGGATGCATTCACAGAGTGGGTCAAACTGTTATACAGTAACTCATATCCTGTGTGTAATGAGTAAAAATTATACAGTAACAGTGGTTAAATAGCAGTGAAATTCAATGGAGAGCAAGGTAATTAAAAGTTCATGTGAATATTCCTTTTGACTTATGATATTTGACAATGAGATTAAAAGCAACTTTATAATTAATTAGTTATAGGAACAATAACTCAAACTTAACAAGCTACATAGGAAAAGATCAGGAATTATTATAAAATGTCCCACAATGTGCCACAGAGCGACAAAAAGGTAAATCACAATAATGATTGCAAACACAACTTTGTAGAAAGGGAGGGGGACAAAAACTTCTGATGAAATTCCCACTAGCAAACTGAGTGCCATTCTTGTCTCTGCAGTTGGAAATAAATCAGAATAATTTATTCCGATTCAGAGAAATCCTAGAGAAGGCAATTAAAATGATCTCAGAATGAAGGGGCTATTGATGTTATTTGCTCCTCCCAAACATTATGAGGGGTATACAAATAATAGTGCAAGTTAGCATTTACCTAATGCTGTGAGTACTGTACATAGGCATGTGATGTGCTGAGTGTCTTAGTACTTGATCTATTTAAACCACAAAACAACACTATGTATAAAGTAGGTTTTTATAGTAAAGACAGACAGCTGCTCACCACAACTTGGTTTTTTCCTTTCTATGCTCACAGCTAGACTGTATTTTTCCAGATATCCTTGAAGTTAGCTATGATCTAACTGTTAAAGAGAAGAAAAAAAATTCTAAGATGAACAAGTGAGCTCTGAGTGGAAGAAAAAATGCACTGCTTCCTCAGTAGAAGTAAAGCTTTTTTTAGCACTTAGCTTTGAAAGTGACAAACTTTACAGAGCGACTACTAGGCACACACAGCACTAGAATAGATGTTTCCCATAGGAGTGCACAGAAAATAAACCTATGTAGGCAAAGAGGAAGGAAAATACTGTGTCTGATGTTTTTAGTCACTGAAGTTCTGTGAACACGTTGAAGAAAGCCTGATATTAAATGACTGAAACCCAGTCAAAATACTTTTACAAAATATAAAAGAACAAATTGCAGTTTTAAACTGCCTTATTGATATATAATCGACACACCATATAACATGTGCAATATACTTTTTTTTAGTATATTTACAGAGTTGTGTAACCATTGCTACAATCTAATTTTAAAAGATTTTTCTTTCTTTGAAAGAAGGTACATACCCACTGGTTTTCTTTCTCTCACCACCTATCCCCCTAGCTCTAAGCAATCACTAATCTACTCTCAGCCACTATAACTTTGCTTATTCAGAACATTTCATATAAATGAAATTATATAGTATGTGATTTATTTTGTGACTTCTTTCATCTGGCACAGTGTTTTTGACATTCATCCACATTGTAGGATATTATCAGCACTTCATTTCTTTTTATTGTTGAATAATATTATATTGCATGAAAATGCCATGTATTGTTTATCCATTCAGCAGTTGTACATTTGGGTTGTTTCCACTTTTTGGCTATTACAAATAATGCTTCTATGAACATTTATACACAAATTATGTATGTTATTTCTCTTGGGTATGTATACCTAGGAGTTGAATTGTTATATCAGGTAGTAACTCTATGTTTCAGCATCTGAGAAGCTACCATACTGTTTTCCAAAGTAACTATACCATTTTACATTCCCACTAGCAATGTAGGAGTGTTTACTTTCCCTACATTCTTACCAACACCTGTAATGATCTGATTTTTTACATATAGCCATCTTAACAAGTGTGACATGTTATCTCATTGTGGTTTTGATTTGAATTTTCCTTATGCAAGGATATAGAATCTTTTTCTGTGCATATTGGCTACTTGTATATGTTCTCAGAAGGTCTATTAAATCCTTCGTTCATTTTTAAGTTGGGTACTTTATTATTGAGTTGTAGTGTGTGTATGTGTTTATATATGCTGGGTACTAGGTCCTTACCGGATGTATGATTTAAAAATATTTTCTCCCATTCTATGTTTTGTCTTTTCACCTTTTTGATAATGTTCTTTGAAGCACAAAAGTTTTAACTTTGACGAATTTCAATTTATCTATTATTTCTTTTGTTATTTGTGCTCCTGGTATTGTATCCAAGAATCCACTGCCTAACCAAAGATCACGAAAATTTACTCCTATGTTTTCTTCTAAGGATTTTATAGTTTTGTCTTTCACATTTAGCTCTTTGATCCATTTTGAGTTAATTTTTGTGTATGGTGTGAAATAGAGGTCCTACTTTATTCTTTTTCATGTGGCTAGTCCGTTGTCCTTGAAGCACTACTGAAAAGACTATCCTTTCCCTCCATGTAATTGTCTTGGGGAACTTGTTGAAAACTGAGCCTAAATGAAAGGGTTTATTTTTGGACTCTCAATTTGATTCCATTGATCCATACATCTATCCTGTGACAGAAAAACACTAGTAAGTAATTAAGTGATTTTGACCTTTTTGCTCAAAACTGCAATTATTGCTCTTAAGTGATTCTTACATTTTCAGGCAACCCATCGTTGTTTAATTTCAGAGAAAACTTTTCAGAAGTGATAAATGATAAATTTTTCCCCAAATTAAAGTGAATGAAAATAAATTACTTCGAGAAGTTTCTAAAAAAATTCAAGCCATTCTGGGTTGTGGTGATATTTGAGAAAGAAATAACTGGCTAATTCACTCAGGCCACTGTGAATTAGAACGGCTCTCACTTTCTCCTTAGGGATGAGTACGGGCAAAGATCATTACTCAAAGTTGAGAAGGGAAGAGTTTCCACTCGCACCCAGTGTTTTCTCTCCGCTGAGCAAGTGTTGGGCCTTCTCTAAAAGGTATAGAAAATCCTGTAGCCTCTAGGATTTTTTGACCGCCCTTATAAAACGTTCACCCAATTTGATGACTCAAGCTGAAAAGGCGTAGCGCAGTCAGATGGCTCTCATCAGAGTTCGCTCGCCTCCGGAGCGTCGCCCAAGCCCGAAGAACGCCAAGGTCCTGTTGGGGCTTGTTTCGCGCAAAGCCAAGGGCCCATCTTACAGGATGTCCCATTTGAGTCTCCAGCCTTCCCCTCTGCCTTCCGCTCCCAACGTACCACTGTGGGCCTCGCTTAAACCAGGGCACCACGGGTCCAAAGTTGCACTTGTTCCTGCCTTCCTGTACGCGGGCAGCGCTCCATCGCGGGGCTGCTCTGGGGGCAGGCCCGACAACTTCCTAGTTTTTGCCCGACGACGGGGTCCCTAGGTCCCCAGGTCCCTGCGCCGGGACGCGTAACCCTTGCAGGGTGCAGTCGCTTTGGCGCAGGCGGCGGGCGCGGGCTGAAGCAGCGTAGCGAAGGCTGCGCGGTGACCCTGGGCGACCGCGGTGGCAACGGCAGAGCGCGCACGGGCGGCGCCCGCGGGCTGGCTGGGCGCGGCGGGACGGAGGCGGGCGGGCTGCGGCCCCACCCACACCTGGGCTCGGCACGCAAGCCGGAGGGCGGTGGCCGACTCGGCGCGGAACGTGGGACCCGGATTCAGGCTCGCGAGGACACGGCTGCTGGCGGGGGCGCAGGGTGTGAACGGAGCGCTGCTTCTTTCCTAGAAAGCGCCGCTCCACGCCGCGGCCATGCGCTCTCTTTGGAGAGAAATCCTCTTGGAGACCCTCCTGGGTAAGCCGAGGATGCCCTCGCCGCGCGTTCCTGGGTGCCCGTCCCCCCGGCTCAGCCCGGAGCCGCGGCGCTCGGCGGATAGGCTGAGCTCCGCGAAGCAGAAAAGCGCGCTTCGTGCCTAGAGCAAAGCTGCTTATCTTTCCCCTGGGAACTTTTGCTACCGGGGGGGGGGGGGGGGGGGAGAAAAGAAAAGAGAAAAGAAAAGAAAAAAGAAAAGAAAAAAGACCTAGGTTGAGTTTCCGAAGCCGAGGATTCGGTGAGGCGCCTGCGGGAGAGGACGCCTCCCGAATTCCCACGCCACCCTGGCATTGCTCCCAAGGCGCGCGAGTTTCACTTGTGTCGGCCTTGAACCCATACGGCTGGTACTGCCCCCCGAGACCTCTACCTGTGACCTTTATGTTTAACTTAATAAAATTCAGTACCGAACTTTAACTTCCGGAAGGAAAGGGGCACCTGTTGTCCCGGGCGGCTGTAGGTGAGCACACAGGGCGGTAGCTGCTGCTGGTGTTGGCCCAGCGCGAGTGGGCCCTTGGTGGTGCCTGCACATTTGGGCATTTGGCGAAATGCATCGAACTTGAGTTCAGTGTGCTCACTTAGCTGTGCAAAAAGTCCCAAGAACAATCATTGGTGTAATTCTGTCAGAGCTGTATGATTAAAATCAGAATTCTCAGACAGACGTTTGCGAGATTGCTAGAATCTCGCTGTTCGTTATGAAAAAAGCATTTCTCTGGCCTGGGAGGGGCACCTTCCTGGGAACTTGATCTTCTGGGAGCTGGTAATCTCAGAGGTCCTATTTTTCTGCCTCAGTCTGTATCTCATAAGTACGGCGATGTACTTATGAGACTTAGACTTAGAGCTACCTAGGGTGTTAAGTATTCCTTGTACTTGATCTCACTTCATCCTAACAACTCTGTGAGGTGATAAAAGTGCTATTTTGCTGATAAAGGGAGGCTGGGAAGTAACTTGGGAGAAAGTTAGTACACTTTGTGATTAGAAGCTGTATTTGGAGCTGGACTGCGTGGGTTTAAGGTCACTCTACCTTTGCTACTTTTGTGATCTTAGACAATTAACTTTCTGAGTCTCAGAAGCCTTTCGTTCCTATTATTTGTTTTCGTATTTGTAAGAGAGGAGTAGAAATAATGTCAACCTCCTAGGACACGGGTCGTGTGACAAATAGGAGAGATGATCTGTGTAAATCCTTAGCACAGAGCCTGGCACGGGGGAGGTGCCCATTAGCATTAATTGTCACTATGGTAGAAGATAACACAGTCAGTAGCTGGCAGAGGTGACTTCAGATCTGGATATTCCACTACGGAGCACTGTCTCCTGAGGGTTGAGTTTAAAATAGTCTGCTTTCAAGAAAATGATTGTTGCCTAACCAACATGTCTTTGGATGTAGTCTGGAGTGGGAGGAGGAAGTCCTGCTGCTTGTTGCTCTTGTCATTTTCACATTTCTCATTCTAGATGGGTCAACGTAGGTAAGGAAATGTTATCAGTCAAGGTCCTGATAGGAAAACAAATTCAATGTGAATGGTCTAAACAAAGTGGCTTTAATAAAGGGATGACCTGTGGGATATGAACAAGGTTAAATATGAAAACTATGCATGAAAAACGAGGGATGCCCAGGGACTCACACAAACAACCTGACTGTCCAAAGGGAGGAATTCTCTTCCTGGAAACCAGTTAAGGCCAGAGCTGTGGTGGAGGGTAGGGATGGGGGGATGGGGGGGGGGATGGCAGCTAGCTGGAGCAGGGTTACTGTTTGAAACCATGAAAAAATTACACTTTGTTTTTTTCTGAAAAATCTGTTTTCCTAGGATACGTTTCTTGGTCTCTCTGTCATGGCCTGGCCCCGATGATTTATTACTTTCCTCTGCAAACACTAGAACTCACTGGGCTTGAAGGTTTTGGCATAGCATTTCTTTCTCCAGCATTCCTAACAATTACTCCTTTCTGGAAATTGGTTAACAAGAAGTGGATGCTAACCCTGCTACGGATAATTACTGTTGGTAAGATTTTAAAATATTTCTTCGAGAGTTGTTTTGGTTAAAAATCAAAGTAAAAAAATATGTAGACTGTTCTTTAAATGCTAAATGATTGAATAAAAAAGAAAAGATTTCTCTTTCTCTTACTACTACCTTAGAAAGGTTCTAGTATAATTGGCAGACTAGATCAAAAACCAATGTATTTTACCTTTTTACCTTTTCTGTCAGATAGGAAAAGCCTAAAAATTACTGAAATGAGGAAGGGAATGATACCTTGCTAAACAGGTCAACTCTTGGACATATTGTATTCTTTTTTCCAAATATGACACAAAACTCAGAAGCCATTCAAATTGTTAAATTCAAATGCACAAAAATATGAAAACTATGCATGACTAAAACCATAGTATGCAAGGCGATAACAAACTAGGGAACATATTTGCAACTCTTTAGTCAAAGGGTTAATTTCCGTAGTATATGGAGTTTTTACAAATTAATAATAAAGGACCAACAACTCGATAGAAAAGGGAGCAAAAGCTACCATCAATTTACTGTAAAGGAAATATAATTGGTTCTTAAAAATATTCTAAAATGTGTAGACTATAAATTATACTCATATATATATTTATAAATAGTTTATATACTTGATTGGCAAAGAACAAAGTCTAATAATACTGTATTGTAAGAGGAGGAAAGCAGGCACTCATCTATTGCTGGTGGGAATGTAAATTGACACAACCTCTGCAGAGGATCATTTAGCAGTTTTTATCAAAATTGCAAATATTTACACACACAGCAATTCTACTTCTAGGAATATATCTTACAGTTATACTCACATATGTGTAAAATGACAAAAATACAAGGTTATTTAATCATCACAGCAATATTTTAACAGCAAGATTGGAAACAACCTAAATGTTATCTATATGGGATAAATTAAATAAATTATGGTTATGAAGCTTGGAATACTATAGAATACTATGAAGCTGTAAAAAAAGAATAAGAACATTATTTATTTAATGAAATGAAATGTCCTTGAAAATATAATAAGTGAAAAAGGAAGCACTAAATGGTGTATACAGAGTACTAACATATGTGTAAAAAAGGTTAGATGAAACTATATTTAGTATTTCATTGAACATGCATGAAATAGCTCTAGAAAAATTAAAAAAAAAAACTGATAGCATTTTAGTTGCTTCCAGGGTGAAAAATAAGGTACGTAGAGACAGGTATGAAAGAGAAGCTTTGCTCTATATACTTTTTGTACTTTTTGAATTCTGAATTTGAGTATGTTGCATTGCAAAAAAATAGCAATTAAAAATTTAAATATATACTTACTATCACAAAGAACTGAGATTATTGATCTTAGTATATATTGAGAGACTGGCGAAAAAGTAGCAGGAAAAAGAAAGAAGGTGAGGTCATGGAGAAAAGGTTTAAAAAACAAAAACATCAGTCTGGTTGAATCTGTAGCTGAAAACTCTAGATGTCTTGCCCTTCTGCTAGAACACAGTTGGTTTCTCTGAGTATTCCCAGTGGCATTTGTGTAGGAACCATGCTGTGCATTTATTCTGTCTAAAAATAGTCGACTTTTTTTCAGAAACACTGACAGTAATCACTAGGAAATTGTCTTCTGCTTTTTTGTGTGTCAGTCCCTGAAGAAGGCAGAGCACAGTGTGCTGAGTGCTAGGGCTGCCCATCAAGGTGTAGAATTCCGGTTTTTAAAGAGCTTGGACTCAGAAAGAACAGTGGTAAAGACCCCTGAAAAATACATCCTTTACAAAGATGGTGCCATAGGAATGGAAATACATATCAAATGACTGTGCAATTTTCTGTTCCAGAAATAATAGAAATGAAGCTTTCTACCCTGAATTGAGTATGTGGTAACTGAGTTAACTGCTGTTAGTTTATACTATCCTTCTGTGAATTACTATGGCCTGAGTGTTGCAAGTCTCATTTTCTCATCACACTCCCTGATTGGCTTTTATAGGAGTGATCTTATCACTGGCATTTTTTTGCTGCTTTTGCTCAGTGCTGCCTTACCTGCAAAGCCACCGTCTGAGCAGTTACTGGGACAGTTTTTTATTATTTAAGCCCAGAAACTTCTGTTGGCTATAAGGGATTGATATTAAGTAAGTCTGGGGTGAGTACAGTATTTAGGATGCTTCCTGTTGTTCTCCTTTTAACTTCCTCCAAGAAACCCAGCACCTGGGGTAGAGGTGGAATTATATTTGAGGAAGTGGAGTAGTGACTCAGAGTTGAAGAAGAAGAGGCTAGTCTCTGCCAGATACTCTTCCAGGTAGTCATTGAGCTTTGCTGAAGTAAGACATGATATATCTTAAAACTCCCTTCAGATGCTTCTTAAGGAAATAAACAACTTTGTTTTTAAAGAGTCCTAAAGTATTCTTACATAACTACAGAGAAGAGCTGGGTGTTACATGCTATTTTACCTCTGGCACCTCAGACATTTTAGGTTATTACCATGCAGTTAACTACTAAACTAGTTCACATTACTATTGATTTGGGTTATTTTTGACATTAAAGATTTTGACCCACTAGTATGGTTCTAATAAAAAAGACAGACAATAAGTGTTGGCAAGGATGTGGAACCCTCATATGTTGCTGGTGGGACTCTAAGATGGTGCAGCTGCTTTGGAAAACAGTTTGGCAGTTCATCAGAATATTAGAGTTATCGTATGACCCAACAGTGGCACTCCTTGGATATACCCAAGAAAAATGAAAACATATGTTCACATAAGACCTTGTACACAAATGTTCATAGCAGCATTATTCATAATAGCCCAAAAGTGGAAACAACCCAAATGCCCATCAGCTGATGAATGGATAAACAAAATGCAATATATCCAAGCAATGGAATATTATTCAGCTATAAAAGAGAATGACATACTAATACATGCTACAACATGGATGAACCATAAAAACATGCTAAGTGAAAGAAGGCAGTCACAGAAGGCTACATATTGTGTGATTCTGTTTATATGAAATGCCCAGAATAGAAAAAATACATACAGACGGCAAATAGATAGATGATTGCCAGGAACTGGGGGTGGGGAGGAGGAAAAAGAGTGACTGCTAACAGGTATGGGTTTCTTCTTCAGCTAATGAAAATATTCTGGAATTAGATAGTGGTAATAATAATACAACTTTGTGAATTTATTAAAAACCACAAAACTGCTCACTTTAACATGGTGAATTTTATGGTATGAATGATATCTCAATAAAATTAAGAAAAGATATGTATACACAGAATTATGTATTAACTGTATCTTCCTGAGTATAAAGATGGCATCAGACACAACAGTTATCAAATTCAAATCACTGAGCACCAATGCATGATTGCCAAATATGTTTAGCTCTCTTTAATTTCTTTATAGGCAGCATAGCCTCCTTCCAGGCTCCAAATGCCAAACTTCGGGTAATGGTCCTTGCACTTGGTGTGTCTTCCTCGTTGATAGTGCAAGCCGTGACATGGTGGAGAGGAAGTGGTTTGCAAAGGTATGATTATGCACCTATAGACAAATAAGTGTAGTGATCAGTTACCAAAGGGGAGCTGGGACCAAGAGTTCCAGGTTATAGTATCTACCTTCCATCTGGCTATGTAGAAGTCTTCTTTTTTCTTTTTTCACAAAATCAGGACATGAATACTTGCCATCAGTCTTAACAATGTTTTGAGAATGGAGGGAATTAACAAGTTGCCTAGGTAATGGACTATATAAATGCTAAGTCATGTATATTACTACAAATTACTAACCAGACTATTTCATATACTCATTCTATAAAACTATGAAATTTGTGATGGACATATTAACTGGAACCATATTGAAAGTCATTAAAAATACTTGTGCACTTATAGGTACCTCAGAATCTGGGGATTCATTTTAGGACAGATTCTTCTTGTTGTTCTCCGCATATGGTACACTTCACTAAACCCAATCTGGAGTTATCAGATGTCCAACAGAGTGATACTGACGTTGAGTGTCATAGCCACACTTGATCGCATTTCTGCAGGTGAGCATATGCCCAATTTATTTAGGCATGTTTTCTCTCTTGCATAGTTTACCTTTCTTGTCTGAATGGAACATATCTTGGAGAGGTAAAAATAGTCCTTCTACACTGTTTCTCTATTTCAACTTTTTCTCTCTCTGAAATATTAACGCCCAGTCAGTGTACTATTATCTAAGCAGAAGACACCTTTTCCTTGCTAGTACAGAGGGTGAAAATAAAGTTATCTCTGGCTTCTATCATTTTGGACTGGGATAGTAGAGTAGGCCTCATGCTCTCAGCTGGCTTTCAACCCTGTCTTTCTCTTCTTTCCCTCTGGACGTAACTTTCCAAGATAAGGTCTTTCACTCCTTGTCCCCCATACTGACCCCAGTATATCACACTATGGAAAATGGTGATCTAGGGCTGTGGGAACTACCTGGGTTTGTTTTTCAAAAATTTTCCAGGAGTCTGAAGATATTTAAACTCCAAAACTGAAATTTGAAAAGAAGGAAAATCTTGCATATTCACACCACCTTTCAAACCACCAGTCCCTCTCCGGAGCTGACTCTCTCCCAGATAGTCACATACCCAACTTAGACTCAAGACCCCTCTAAAAGGAAGGGAGAAGTGTTACTAGATTCTAATTAATTCTCTCCTGGCTTTTTGTTTAACTCCTAGAGAGTCACTGTTCTTTTGTAGATACAGGGAGAAATCCCACAGGTTCATGGAACTTTACAGAGTTTTGGTTCTCTGTGAACAAAGTGCTTGTATAATCCTCCTTTGGCCCAATTTTGGCATGAGTTTGGGGTAGTGAGAATAGGGGAACATTGTTATCGGGACAGAAAAAGGGTCCATCTGTCTGTACGTGTCTAAGCCAATGAAGAGATACATGCAGGTTTTGTAGCAAAGAAAGTAAGGTTTGTTGGAGAGTTGTATGTCCCGGGGACACAGGCAAGCTACCGCTCAAAGCCTGGCTCCCCCGGTATCTTGGGAGTGTAGATTATATAGGGAAAAATAAGTAGTCATGGAAACGAAGGGAGTTGGGGTCCTGGGTGCTACTGACTGGATGATTGGAAGGGAATGAGATAATTGATCATTATGACCAGTTCTGGAATCAATCATGGCGTCACCCTGTCTGGTCCTGCCCAGTGGGATGATTATTCTAAAGTCCAACTAAAATCTATTGTCCTCTTGATTACAGACCAGAGGCTCAGTTAAGCTTATGTCCTGAGGCTTAATGATTAAAGGAGCAGGCATACAGAGGGTAGGGGATGGGAAGCAAACGAGTCACAATACCATCATATGGGCAAAACCAGCTTGAATTGGAGGAAAAGACTATATTAAAGAAATAAAGTTTGTATGCAGTTACAACATCATGCAAGTAAATTGGTCAAGTGACATTACTATTAATAGAATATTCAGGTCTCAGTCTAGAGCCCTAATATATGTTTTATAGTTTGTAAAACACAAACATTTAAAGGTGGAAACTCAGACAGCACATTTCACAGGTACACCTCATAAGGATCTGAACTTCAAGGTGTCCTTTACATTTCCTGACTTGTGTTGTCTTCTTTCTTGCCTCTGTTTTAAATTTATGTGACCCCATTTTTGGTCCCTTCTTTTTTTACCCCTGTGCCCCCATTTACAAAACTCCAGATTCCTCTCCAGCTTCTCCAGGATATCTGATCATACCAGGCTTTTTTTTTTTTTTTTTTTTAGTTTTATTGAAGATTTGTTGGTCCTGGGGGCAGGGTCACTCACCATAATACACAGAGTATTTCAGCAAATTCAGCTTAGGTATCACTCTTCTCCAAAGAATGTCAGCTTGGCCTGTAGGCCTTGACCTCCCCTCTGTCTTCACTGCCCTCTCCCCTATCCCACAGCTTTCAGCTCTGCTCCTTCTTCCTCTGGCTCCTTTATTAGCAGAATGGATTTCTCCTTGTGAAATCCAGCTGCCAGCCCCATAGGTAGACCCTAAGGATTCCTTTTAACTTGCAGAGGGCTTCACAGTGCTATAAAACATCTGCCCAACTTGCTTTCTGTTCCTACAAAGAAATTCTCCTGCCAGCATTTTCTCCAGTTGTTATATTTTTGTATGGTAAGTGAGTTATGCAATGAGTTGAGACCTCTTGGTTAAACAGTCCTGGAAGTACAGTAAAGTTAAGGACACAGGTGCTGAAGGTGGACAGCCTGAGCTCTGATCCCAGTTTCTCTTTACTAGCTGTATGATCTTGGAAAGGTCACCTGTTCTCTCTGGGCTTCAGTTTTTTAATCTGTAAAATGAGATTACTAATAAAGCATACATAGTAAAGTTGTCGTGAAGATTAAGAATCCATACAAAGGGCCCAAAACAGAGCTTGGCATACAGTAACTGCTCAGTCAATGCACTGTTATTACTCTGGGTACAGTGTGTTAGATGGGAAGCAGCCTGGTGTACTGGAAATGTTCCACTCAGGTTGGACTGCATTTGTTCCCTGGACATTCCATTCACTTTTCCTACATATAGTTTTGCTCCTATTGTTAACTTCACATGAAGTAAATAGCTTTCTGCATTTTCACTTGTCAAATTCCAAAATGCTTTGTTCTCCCTAAACCATTCCTGATCTAGCCTGTCTGAAATAATCTCTCCTACTGACTAGCTCTCAGCAGATTCTGCTTTGTATTGTAGTTGCATGTCTCATCGCCCCTTCTAAAGTAAGCTCCTTGATGCCAAGTGCCATCTTTTACTTGCTAAAAGTCTGTTAAATATAGAGGGTAAATTCCCATGTAATTGACCCTTTTCCATTTTTCATTCTAGATGGTGACTGCAATAAACCTGAGGGAAGAAAGACCAGGGAGGCAGCCAAGGGGATAGCCTGTAGACCACATTGGTTGTTGGCAGGGGCTGCCTTTGGCAGTCTCGTGTTCCTCACCCACTGGATTTTTGGAGAGGTCTCTCTGGTTTCCAGATGGGCAGTGAGTGGGCATCCCAATCCAGGACCAGACCCTAACCCATTTGGGTGAGTTTGGGTTTGGAGGCAATTAAGAAATTGGCTGTTATGGCTGAAGGGAGAAACGCCTGGTTTGTTGAACAGCTAGATCTGTGCCAGTCAGGTGTTTCCTATTCTGTTTACTGTAGATATCAGAAATGTGTCATGAAATTATCGTGTACTCTGGAGATGAAGGATCCAGAAAAGTATTTGCCCCAGTGCTGAAGGATTACTGCAGAGTAGCTGAGGGAGGACAGAGGATTGTGCATAGCTAAGTAGGAGGTTCTGGGAACTCCTACGTGGGCACTCTGAGACTCTGAGGAATCTTCACAGAGAAGACCATCCTCATGGAAGGGAAGGCATGGTGTTCCCTGGCCACTTTCTCCAGAACCCCCTCTAAGCCCACCCTATTACAGTTGTGGGCATTTGGAAGGACAAGACCAGAGGGCCCTGATGAGAGACCAGGTTGGCAGCTCGAGCACAGTTCATGATTCTAGGCAAGTGAGGGAAGCCCAGGGAGAGCTTTGCATCCTCTGGCACTTTGGAACCTGCACCAACCACGGGGCACCTGAGGAGTTAGCAGCCTTGAGTTGGTCCATGTGCTTGGTCCTCATTAATCCTTGCTCAGCTCTTCCTGACACCTGTTTTCTTCCATGCCTAGGTCCAGCTTTACATGTTAAAAGATTGGAGAAATCCTTAAAACATCTGTCTCTGATATCTATTTTCTCTTATCATGCTGAAATTCCCACATTTGGAACATGCAGCTGCCAGCTGGATCTTCTCCCAGCAGATATCTGGACATATTCTACAGGTGTCTCAAACTCAGCATGTCCCTGTCTCAACTCAGGAGTTCTCAGTCTCCAAACATGCTCTTCTTCCTCCATGCCTTGGTTCACTCTGCCTCTCCACCCCATCATCCTTGCCAGAAACCAGCAGTCATCCTGGGATTCTGAGTCTTCCTTATTTTCTGCATCTAATTGGGCCTTACGTGTAGTCGATTTTAGTACTTCTGTGAAAGAATCTATCCCTTTCTTCCTGTGTCCAGCCATATCTGCTTGGTGAGGATATCGCTATCTTTCCGGGCTATTGGTACTGCCTACTGATGCTCTCTCTCCAATGTGGCCTTCTCCGCACTGCCCCAGAGTGAGCTCTCTAAAATGCAAATCTGACTCTGTGGCTCCTTTGCTTAAAACTTGTTCCGCGCAGCCCACTCCCCCCACCCCCCCCGCCCCCCGCTCATATCAGGTCATCAGGTCACATGAGACAGGATCTGCACACGCCCCTCCCTTACTTTTACAAGTGATCCCTACCTTATCCCTGTGCTTCACCTGGGCCAAAATCATTTTCAGTTCCTTAGAAGTGCCAGACTATTCCAGTCCCCCATCTGCATGTACGTGGGCTGCCTTTTCTGCCTGGACATCCTGGCAAGCTCTTACTCACCCTTCACAGCCCACTTCAAGTGTCTACTCTGTGAAGTCTCCTCTGTTTATCTCCAGGATTCCTTTCTGCCACATACTACCTTTAATCACCCCTCTCCTTATATCTCTTATTATTATTCTGTATTACAATTTTTAAAAATATTAGTTATTCGATGTCTTTTTTCCTTTCTAGACACCATGCTCCTTGAGGGCAGGGAATGAGAAAAGGAACTAATATTTATGTCTTACCCTGTGTCAGGCACTGAGCTAGGAATTTTATATATGTTATTCGGAGCCTATCTTTTTGATCTGGATGCTCCAGTATATGTAGGAGGAAGGTTGAGTAGGAAGGAAGGCACAGGGGAAGAGAATGGAAGGGAAGAAGTTTATTCTCATGTATTAAAGCTTCCTTTCCAAAGTTCCCTGTGAAAACCAGCATAAGTTGTGTGGGAGAGCAAAAGGAGAACTAGACGGGGAACCCAAGGCCACACTTGAGGACTGAGTCCCGACTGGCCACCAGCAACTCACTGTCTAAGTTTAAACTAGTAACATTACATTCCTGGCCTTTTTTTCTCACTGTAAAGTGAGAGTTTCCTTTTCAGACATTTTTATAGTCCTGTATATTGGAGTGAGACTTGAAGATAGAGACGCAACTCACGAGACCAGCATTCCCAAACTGTTTTCTGTGGAACACTGGTTTCTTGAGATGTTAATAAGTACTCTGAAAAAAACATCTTCTAGATCGAATAGGCTTAGGAAATACTGCATTTCATATTCCTTTCTTTGCGGTTCATAATACACATTAGCATATTAGAGACTCTTGGGGGTTTCTTAAACTTATTGGAACATGGAATTCCTTTTTTAGAACACCTATTAATATCTCATAAAACTAGTATTTCTCGGAACCCCTGTTTGAGAAATACTGCATTAGGCTATCATCACCCTTGACCATCATAGCAGGAATTACTTTCTGAAATTCACTAGGTTCTACTTAAAGGAATGGGTCATAGATAAGTTTTGATAGGATAAAGAGATGAGAGATGGGAGAAGGAGGTGAGAGAGAGGCTCAGAGGTGCTGCTGAAGGGGGCTGGGAAACCAAAGGGTCGGTGCAGGTCGTAGACCCCATGGGAATGAGGGAGCAGGACGGTGTTCCAGTTTCCCATCAGCACCCTCCCCACCCCCGCAGCACTCCAAACCCTGTTACTCTTACTCTTTTGTAGCGCATTCCACCTTCTAATATCCTGCACTGCTTGTTAATTGTGTTTATTGTTTGTCCTCCTCCCCCCACTGGAGCTTGAGTCCTGTGGAGGAAAGACATCTTTGTTCACTGATGTGTCCCAAACCCTAGAATGGAGCCTGGCACAAAGTAGGTCCTCGTAAACATGTGTTGTTGAATTGGGGATAGAAAAAGATCAACAGTACCCTCCACAGCCCTTTGTCACATCTGGTCTTCTGTGGATTCAGGATGACACTTAACCTTAGGAGGGCAGCGGGAGCCTCACTCCAGAGCCCGAAGGCCTTTTTGGGATTCTTGGTCCTACACGTGCAACTGTGTCTGACCTCAGGCAGGTTCAGGTGCTCTTTCTCCCAGTGTCCTTCTCTGAAAAACAGGAATAATAATAGCATTTACCTTATGGATTTGTGAGGATTAAATGAGTTAATACTACACATAAAAATCTAAAAATCTTGCCTGCTATATAATAAGTATTATATTTTTTAGCTTAATTTATAGTATAGCTTAATTGAGTACCATGTCCTAGCTACTGTGATTGCTGAATTTTCCCCCTAGAATTTAAATTCTTTTTTTCTTCCTTCTACAAGTTTTTGTCAAAGTAGCGAAAGAATGAAATAGTGTGTGGTTGTTTTAAAAACACAACTATCAATTACTTATCAAACTGACACAGGTGCCAGGAAGGCTGAGACTGTAGATAAAAACAGTATTGAGGTAGAGAAAAGAAAGGAAAGAAGCAAACTAAATAGAAACTATTCCCAATCACTTTTTCCATGGCCAGTGTGACTTTAATTTAATAGTCTGAGAAAACCCAATTACTCTGTTGACACTAAGCATGAGAGACTGCAGATATCATTTATTCCAAGTCAGAATTGCTGTACTTCAGTGTTCCGAAAAGATAAAACATTGGTTCCTGATGGGCTCTCATCATCCCATTGGTTGTTTCACACTCATATTATCTCTTGGGTGTACCTAGAGGTATTTTTCTTTTTTATATATGGGACAGTGAAATACGATTAATATCAAATGTCTTATGGCATGCCTTTATTTTACAGAGGTGCAGTTCTGCTGGGTTTGGTGAGCGGATTGATGCTTTCAACTTATTCATGGTTTCCGGGTACTAGTTTAATCTGGTGGGTTACAGGTATGTGGAGTTTACCTGCAGGTATGCCACTCATTCAGCTTGGTTGTCCAATTTTCTTGCAAGCATGTATGCCTAGAGTGGAAGTAGAAGACCAAGGGAACCATACAAATCTGTGCGATTGCTGAGTGGGCTATTATAACAGCTGCAGCCACTATGACGCAGATGTCACCATGATTACCAGTGACAGCTGGCTCCAGATTTCTGCCTTTCGCTATTTCATCTCCCTTCTCCTCCTACAGCTATCTGATTCTGCCCTGACCATGCTGACATAATCTCCCCCATCTCCCAAACGACTTTTACAAGGCACGTGTGTCAGGTGCCTGCGGATTTACCAGAAGTCTGAGGAGATGGAGGGTTGCACGTCACCACATTGCCAGACCTCCTCCCCTCTCCAAGAGTACTTGCTCTCTGGTTTTCGGGAGTGTCCTCCTTTGGGGCTCTATGATGAAGTTCACTTTCTCTTTCTCTTGTACCTGTAACAGTTTAGCTCCTCGTGCTTCTACACAGCTTTGGACCATCTCCTCCCAGTCACACCCTTAAGGATCACAGAATATTCCTGAAGGCTGTCCTACTTCAGGAGCAATCTACTTATTTTCCTATGGCTAAATTCTGTCCTCCTTCTCCCTTCCTCTTAAAAGGCAGAGATGGTTTCAGTGTTAAATAAAAAAAAACCCCACTGTGTGACAGAGCGAACACTTTCTGTGAGGAGAGAGATCCTTATACATATCAATTAAGCAGGTGAGCCGGAGTGCTGCACTAGATGCTGTGTGTGGGTTTGTGAGACTGTGTACTGGTAACATTGGTTGAATAACACAATAGGTAAATTTCTGTATGCCTTAAGCACCATCATCCTTGCAGGAGATATACGTGTAATTCCAAAAGGTTGTTCAGTAATGAGGATGACCCAGTTTTCCTCCTGGAGCTGTGTGAGCGGCTGCAGCTGGTTGAGCTGTTTTTCCTTGCTTGTGTATTTTCTGGTAGGCATCCCCTATGGGGTCTGTGGAAGTTTGTATGAATATTGGAGTAACTTTTCTTCTCATTAGAGAGACACCTCATGAAATGCCTCAAGAAAAGGCTAGATAACTTTGTTAATACTGAGTTTGCAATAAGCATATAGCTTCTTCATCTGTATGCAATTAGGAAAAGGAACATGAAATATGTTGAAAGTTTCTTCAACATTTATATTGTCTTTTCTCATGGAATATAAGCAAGATGCTTATTGGGCAAGTAATTAGCAGCTTCATTTCAAACATGGGAAAACTTAGGTTCACAGACACATTAACTTAGTTAAAGGACAGAAAGGCTGTGAACGTAGTGTTATGCTTATACTTATTTCCCTAGATATAAGGTCATACCCTTGAGAGTCAAACCTAATCTAGTTTTGCGGTCTCTCTAGAGTATTCCATAGTAGTTTAAAAGACTCCAGGGGCAAGCAGATTTAAGGCACCTAATAAGCTATTTGCAGCAGATAGGAGAGCAGGGCCATAATTCACGAGCTTTATTTCCTTCTCTGGTCGCCTGCTCATCTGAAATAAGCTGGAGCTCACACGTAATTATCTAGGGATGGTGCCCACTTTTCATGTGATTCATCCCTGGAAACCACATCATAAAGGAGAGTGTAGAAAGAGAAATCTTATTTTTTCATTGTACAGTTAAAGTTTGAAATCCCAACTGGGTCTCAGTATGAAATTAATTATGGAAACAACCAATAGAATTTCATCAATGCAGAGAACTGAAATCTTGATGGCAATTAGTAAAATCAAAGTTCTGTTTCAAAAAGGATATAGATGTACTCAACACATCCAGAGGACCCCAGTGCACCGTATAGTATGCCTAGTTTTTCTATATGAAAAATCTGACCTATTGAAAATGAACATATTAGACATAAGCGTTATTGGGAAGTTCAATTACCATTAATTCTGTTTGGTGTCTTAGATGTACAGATTTGGAGGAAAATATTTGGAAGGACTCAGTCTCAAACAAAAAGTTAAAGTATATAATTAAGTGAAAAAGGCAAAGTGACTAAGAGTGTGTGTCATATGCTACCACTGGTGTACAAAAAATGTGCATATGTATTTTTTTTCTTTCTACACATAGGTTGAAAGGATGCAGAAAATGCAAACCTTGGTTGCCTTTCCTGAGGGGAACTAGCAAGTGACAACAGTCAAAGAGACTCTTTTCTACCTTTCAAATTTTGGATTTCGAATTTATAGCCTATTTAAAAATATAATTTTAGTAGATTTAAAAATATATAGGCTATGTAAAAATAGAAACTAAATTTAAAATAAAAGCAATAACAGTCAAGGGAAATTTTAAGAGCTGTTTTCTTTCCTCAGATAATTCTCTGTAGTAAGACAGAAGCAATAAAGTCTAATGTCTTTAGAATATCAAATTAAGACTCATTCTTTTAAAAAATAGTCATTGTAAGCAAGTAAACAAGAAAAATTCAATCTCACTAATATCAAACAAGTGTAATTCAGAATATGATACCATTTTTATCATTAATTTGGCAAAAAGTTTTAGAAAAAATGACTTTGGCAGGGCTCAAAAGGTGAGACTTTTGGCAAGGTTTCTGGAGGAAATGAAGACCAGTATAACCTTTCAGGAAAATAATTTACTACAGGTAATGACGCTTTAAAATATTTTTACCTCTTGACCCAGTAATTGGACTTCTAAGAATCTATTTTAAGGAACAATCAGAGATATAGTAAGAGATTAATTGACAAAGAAAGATGTTCCTAATAGTGTCAGCAGCCTCGTACGTGGCCAACAATAGGGACATGGTGGCTTATGTTGTGGTGTATTTACCCAGAGTAATAGCATATGTACATGAAATTGTTTGAGGAAAAAAATTAATAGCATGAGAAAATGTTCTTTCTATGTCACATGAGAAGCAGAATATAATCCTCAATATCCGGTATGATTTCATTTATGTAAAAATACTTCTATATAGACATAGAAAAAAATTTGGAGAAATATATTGGAGTATTGGCTGTAGTCATCGTCGTCTTAGGTGATTCTTAATTGCTTCTGTATAGTTCTGTATTTTTAAAAAGTGAATAGTCATTATTTCAAAATGAAAAAAAATTTCCTATTATTAAAATAACCATGTCTGATCTAAAGTGTTTGAAGGTCTCACTGTGGAGTTGAACTCTGCAGTTGTAGAGGGCCCTGAAATCTGGCTCTCATGTTTATTGGAGTTACAGTCTTCTTAAGTGGGGAGGAATAGGTGGTCACATGGCATTGTCCTATGATGGTGCAGGTGGAACTTACTGATGCATGTGAGCCGTGGGGCACTAAGAAGCTGGCTGAAGCCACCTTTTGCTCCCCTCACCATTTTTTCCTGGAGATCTTGCCCCAGGCAGTGAGGAGTCTGCTATAGACACCCTTGAAGGGTGGGACACATTGATACAACACTGATGGAAATGTCTAGGAAATATCATATTCTATGGAACAGTGTTATATTGATGGGTCCAAAATGGGGTGCTGTAAGACCACGTGTACTTTCTCAAAGCTGATTTCACAGGAATTGGGAGAAATGTTAGATTTTCTCAGGATAGGCTCAACAAATTAGCAAAAATTTACTCAGTGCCTGCTGTGGACCAGGAAGATCGCACAGCTCCCAAAGCTACTAGGCTGTTGGATAAGGAATGAACTGACAGCAGAATGGCTAAAGCATCGCTTCTACAGTACTGTCTCAGTCACATCTGAGGGCTGTGTGGTTGGGAAAGTCAACTTACTTATTGTAGGACAAGGAGCAGCATTTAAATAGATGGAAATTCCTTTAGAATGTTCCTTAACAAAAATGTTCTAGAAATCACACTGATTCTACATGTTTTCTAATGTCCTGGATCTGGCTGGTTAAATTAAGTGGACATGGTTTTGGTATTACAGGTAGTACCAAATTTTTTCAGTTTTTAATTGCTCTTACAATCTTAACACAAATAACCTAAAAATGCCTTCTTCCCTACCCCCACCATTCCTGAAGAAATAGCGCTGGATTGCTATTAAAATAGATTTACTAGACCCACATTCCACCTCCAGTTGTGCAAGTAACTGTCTGTGTGACCATTAGCAAGTCACATTAACCTTGTAGACCTCAGGTTCTCATTAGTGTGGAGATCGGACCAGTGTGCCCCTGAGGTCTCTTCTGGCTCTAAATGGCTATACATTGGTTGTCCTATAAGCTTATTATTCTTCCCCCTCTGCTTTTCTCTTTCTTTTTTTCTTTCTTTTTTTTTTTTTTTTTTTTGAGAAAATAGAAGAGCCTATGTATTACTACTTTCCTGTCTGATTCCTTTTTTTTCCTCTTACCAACAGGAGCGGCTGCGGCTGCGGGTCTCCTGTACCTGCCCACGTGGGGAGCCGCTGTTTCTGGCTGTGTACTCGCCATCTTCACAGCATCCATGTGGCCTCAAGTGTTTGGACATCTTATTAGCTCAGGGTCAAGCCCTGGAAAAACCATGACCATTGCTATGATATTTTATCTTCTAGATACATTTTTCTGTGCATGGTGCACAGCTTTTAAATTTGTCCCAGGAGGTGTCTATGCTAGAGAAAGATCTGATGTGCTTTTGGGTGAGTACATTTGCAAGGTTTGGATTAAAGTAATAACTACTAGAAAATACTCTTCAGGACTCTCACTAGGATTTAGCACTTTATACGACTGGTGGAAATAAATAGGATGATCTTGCCTTTCTCATTAAAACAGAATCTCTTGATTAAAAAAAATAAATCACTGGAGAACTGTCTAAAATGCTACCTAAAAACAAATTTCTTATTTCATCAGTGAGTTTCAGTATTATTTATTACTACAAAGGCCTTTTAAGTGAATTAGTTGTAAAAAAGTAGGTTTAAGTCATAATAAAGTATAAAAGAGGTACTATGAAACACTTATATGATATGTTGGGAGAAGGGTTGTGATCATTATGCTCACATTGCTACTTCAGTGGTAGGCATGTAATTATATATATGAATTGTGATTTTTTTGGTTCTTCTGAACTTTATCTGATTTTTATTTACTTTTTTTTAACCAATAAAATATATTTTGTGCATATAAATCTTAGTGTGAATGATAAATTCCCAAATCATAAATGTATTTTCCATTTCAGTGGTTATGAACTTATGTACAAAAATTAAAACATCATCAGCTCACCTTAGTATAATACTTAAAAAATTTTCTTTTGGCAATAATGAAATTACTGCTGTACGCTGGACATACACAAATCAAGTGTTGCATATCATTTTATTTTAAGTAAAACATAACAGATGCTTCCAGGATAAAATCTTTGAAAAATGAGGAGCCAGAAATTATAAGTAGGGGATTCTTTTCTCATTTGCTCACACATTCATTTTTCCATTTGTTCATTTATTCATTAAATTGTTGCACACCTCCTGTGTTCCAAGCACAATGCCTCGTGCTGGAGTGTAGTGGGGGAAACACCATACACAAGTTAGACCAAGGCTTATGGAATCAGAATTGGGGCGAGAGCTGTGCAAAGCTCTAGGCTTCTGTGTGAGTCCCTTTGCAGATCCTCCCTGTGCCCTTGGTGTACGCTCAACTACTCTGTACTCTGTACAGTTTCACGTAAACTTTTCTATTCCATGAGCTAGATGTCTGTCAGTACAGGCTGACTTGGAAGATATATTTTTAAATTACATGAAATATTTAAAATAACTGAGAATTTGACATTTTTGGCAAATACCCTGGCTGCATTTCCTCTGTGATAATCTTGGCTTTGCAAACTTTGTATTTCTTCTGGTTTCTTTCAGGTCTGTGTACTCTGTCCTGCTATATCTTCCTGTCCAATGCCCTGCTTTTTTCTTACTGCCGCTTGCTTAGGGGTCTGCCATGTGGAGAAAACGAATGAAAGTAAGAGCTGTTCTAAGCATAAGTTTATTTCTTTTGAATGTTATAAATGATGTGCTTTTTGAGTTTCTTTTCAACTAAGAATTTTTTTTAATAAGAGTGCCATTATAACCATAAGGCATTATAATGATTAGAAATGTTGGTAATGTTCAGAGTAGCTTTTAATACAATTGAAAAGAATCTATATTAAATTAGAAACTAGTTATAAATTTATTGTCTAGGTTTCTTTTGCTAGTTCCTGGAAATTGCACATAACATTTTTTTTTCCTAGCCTTCCATCTAAGCTAAACTTTTACGTGACATTTCCTAATTTATATATTGTTGAATCATACTTCTGTTTCCATCTTCTTATATACAATCTTAGATGTATGTAAACTTTCCATGTAACCTACATTGTAATGCATCCCAACTGAGCTCAACTCTGTCGCCTGGCCTTATTGGCACAGTGTGAGTCCTAGCATGCATCCTCTGAGGACCCTGTGCCCAGAATATCCACATCCCAGGCCAGAAGTATTGCCACAAACACTGCCGTGTTAACCTACATAGCCTCTTTTGTGCTCCTTGACTTGGTGCACAAGAAATCTCTTTAGTGGAGAAGATTGAGTCCCCAAGGCCATTCAGAAGGCTCCTTTCTCTTCTGCTCCACCCTCCCCTAAATAATCAACAGTCAGTGATGTACACTCTTAACAACCTGGCAACTGGAAACAAGAAATTAAAAGAAATCTCTTATCCGGGTTCCACCTATTTCTTATGATCATCTCAATGATTACAAGTAGTATTGGAATAAATGCTTTGGTACTGAGATAACTTAATAACTGAATTTCCAGGGTGTGCCCATTTAATTGAAATCTTGGCTGCTGGAGTTTATCGTTAGAAGGATTTTTGAATTAAAATGTAATATATTCTAATATATCCTTTCTTTCTCTTTTAATAGGGACAGTGATGCTAATTATTGGGCTGAATATGCTATTTGGTCCTAAGAAAAGCCTTGACTTTCTTCAAACAAAAAATAGCCCTAAAGTGCTTTTCAGAAAGAGTGAAAAATACATGAAAATTTGTAAGTATGGTTTTGCTTTCTTTTTAAAAAATTTTTTTATAAAAATGTAAATTTTCAAACATATGAAATTAAAGAGTATAATGAAACCTCATGTGCCCTTCCACAATTCCAACAATTATTAACATTTTTCTAATGTTGTTAACAGCTATCTTCCTACTTTTTTTTTTTGGTGAAATACTTTAAGCAAATATTTGATATGTCATTTCAACCATAAATACTCTTTATTAGTTCTGTTTCACTTCTAACGTAGATAAGATGATTTAACAGGTACAGTTTCCAAAATGCTTTTTTCTAATAGTTGAGACTATTTATTCCATATCTAGTTCTCCCTTTTTTAGGAGATTAAATATGTTAACTTTTGGAATATTGATGAACTAGAAACTCAAACCTGAAATTAGTTTACTATTCAATATCTGACCTATTTCAAATGGACTAAATTAAATAAAAATATTTATTGAATGTATAAAATTTGGACCTATATAATGAAAACTATAAGACCCAATTAAAAGAGATCGAAGAAGATACACAGCAATGGAAAGATATTCCATGTTCTTGGATTGGAAGAATCAACATAGTTAAAATGACCATATTACCTAAAGCATTATACAGATTTAATGCAATCCCCATCAAAATCCCATCAGCATTTTTTAATGAAATAGAACAACAAATCATCAGATTTGTAGGGAAGCACAAAAACCCTGAATTGCTAAAGCCATCTTGAGAAAAAAGAACGAAGCTGGTGGCATCACTCTGCCTGACTTCAAATTATACTACAAAGCAACAGTAATCAAAACAGCATGGTATTGGCAGCAAAACAGACACATAGACCAGTGGAACAGAATTGAGAGTCCAGAAGTAAACCCCTATTTATATGGGCAAATAATTTTCGCCAAAAATGCCAAAAATATAACAGTGGAGAAAGGAAAGCCTCTTCAATAAACGGTGCTGGGAAAATTGGAAAGCTACCCACAAAAGAATGAAACTAGACTGTTGTCTATCACCACACACCAAAATTAACTCGAAATGGATTAAGGACCTAAATATAAGACCTGAAACAATAAAATGCATAGGAACTAAACTCAAAGATCTTGAACTTAAAGAGAATTTTATGAATTTGACCTCACAGGCAAGGGAAGTAAAAGCAAAAATAAATGAATGGGACTACATCAAACTAAAAGGCTTCTGCTCAGCAAAAGAAACCATCAACAAGGTAGACAAACATCTGAATGGGAAGATATATTTATTTGTAAGCAATGCCTCCGATAAGGGCCTAATATACAAAATATACAAAGAACTCATACAACTCAATAGCAACAAAAAAACCAAACAATCTAATAAAAAAATGGGCAGAGGACCTGAACAGACACTTCTCCCTAGAGGACATACAAATGGCCAATGAACATATGAAAACATGCTCAACATTGCTAGCTATTAGAGAAATGCAAATCAAAACCACAGTGAGAAACCATCTCACATCTAGTAGAATAGCTATAATCAATAGGACAAGTAATAACAAATGTTGGAGAGGATGAGGAGAAAAAGGAACCCTCATACACAGCTGGTGGGACTGCAAATTTGTACAGCCACTATGGAAAACAGTATGGAGGTTCTTCAAAAAACTAAGAATTGACTTACCATATGATCCAGCAATCCCTCTACTGGGTATTTACCCCAAAGACTTGAAAACCCATATCCGAAAAGATATTTACACACTGATGTTCATAGCAGCATTATTCACAGTGGCCAGGACATGGAAACAACTGAAGTGTCCTACGATAGGTGATTGGCTAAAGAAGCTGTGGTACATATATACAGTGGAATATTACTCAGCCATAAGAAGAGCTGAAATACTGCCATTTGCAACAACATGGATGGACCTCGAGATAATCATACTAAGCGAAATAAGCCAGACAGAAAAAGTTGAAAATCACGTGATATCACTTATATGTGGGATATAAACCCCAAAGCAACAAAGGAATAGGACAAATGAACAGAGACTCATGAACATGGACTATAGACTAGTGGTTACCAGAGGTTAGGGAGTGCGGGGAGAGAGGAGGTAGACAGGGTAAAAGGGGTCAAATATGTGGTGACAGAAAGAAATCTAACTATGGGAGGTGAACACACAGTATAAATATATATATATATATATATATATATATATATATATATATATATATATATATATAATTTGCGCCTTACTGTTAGAGTGTACAGCTGAAACTTATTGGATTTTGTTAACCAATGTCATCATAAAAAATAAATTAATTAAAATAATTTTCAGTAGTGTATTAGGATATAATATATTCCATAACTACATAGTGTTATGTAGAATACAAAGACAGTAAAAATTGGTCTCTATCCTCAACAATTTGATACTTTACTAAAGACAAAATATTATAGTGTAAAAAGATAGAAAACAAGCTAAATAAAATTTCAATAGAATTCTAAAAGAAATATCACAAAGCAGTAAGACCATTATATAAAAACCTTAATATATATATTCCATCAAAATTTGAGATTATATTAAAATTTAGGGGAAATTTTAAAATTTTTAGAGTTTTGTTGGTTTGTTTTTATGTTTTAGTTATGTCCCTGGAAACCAGGTCTGGCAGTTTTTGTTCATTTTTAATCCTAACAATTTTTGTCTTTTTTATTTATTATTCTTAAGAACCATAATTCTTTAATTCATTCATCAAATTAAGGCATTTGAAACAGCTTATATACAAAGTTGTTTAGACAGTATTATGTGATTTTTAAAAATAGAGTTTGTTTTTTACAGCCATTTTAGATTCACAGCAAAACTGAGCAGAAAGTACAGAGCTTTCCTATATATCCTCTGACCTCACATACACACAGCCTCCCCCACTATCAACATCCTTCAGCGGAGAGGTACACTTATTACAATTGATGAACCTACACTGACACATCACTATCACCCCAAGTTCATAGTTTACATTAGAGCCCACTCTTGGTGTTGTGCAGTCTGTGGGTTTTGACAAATATATAATGACATGTATCTGCCATTATAATAGCATACAGTTTTGTTGCCTTAAAAATCCTCTGTGATTTGCCTGTTCATCCCTCCCTCCCTCTACCTATGGCAGTCATTATATTTGTCTTTTGAAAATTTTAATAGATTTTATTTTTAGAGCAGGTTTAGGTTTACAGAAATATTGAGAGGAAAGCATAGAATTCCCATATACCCCCTCTGACTCTGACCTCCCCCCCAAATTTTCACCATTATTAACATCTTGCATTAGTGTGATACATTTGTTACAATTGAGCCAATATTGATAAATTATTATTAACTAAAGTCCATAGTTTACAGTAGAGCACTCTTTTTGTTGTCTGTTACATAGGTTTTGATAAATGTATAATCTCATGTATCTACCATTACAGTGTTGTACAGAATAGTTTTGCTACCCAAACATTCCCTCTGCTCCATTTATTCATCCTTCCCTTCCTCCTCTAAACTTCTTGCAACCACTGGTCTTTTTACTGTCTCCATTGTTTTGCCTCTTCTAGAATGTCAGTCTTTTAACTTCAAAGTTTAATCTATTTTTATTGTGACTTCTCATTTATTTGTATCATCTTACCATTCTTTTTCTTTTTCTACTTTCTCTAGGTATATTTTTTCCTTGTTTCTCTTCTTGCTTTCTTTGCAATAATTGTTCTTTTTTCCCTCCTCCCTACTTCCTTTTCTAGTTTGGAAATTATACCTTTAATTTCTATTTGTTATTTTAGTAGTTGGTTATTTTTTTCTCAACACATTAAAGATATTCCTCTGTTATCTAACTTTTACTTTTGCTGATGAGAAGTTAGCTGTTTTTGCTCCTTTGAAGTCAAACTGTCTTTTCTCTCTGGCAGCTATTAAGATTTTCTCTTTGTTTTGGCATTCTGCAGTTTCATTGTGGTCTATCTAGAGGTAGATCCTCCTCCCCCCACCACCCATCACTCATCTTGCTTGGGAGTCTTTTTGGCTTTCTGAATCTAAGAGTTATGTCTTATCAATTCTGGAAATTCTCAACATTATCACTGTAAATATTGCTTCTTTTTCATTCTTTCTTTTCTTTCCTTTATGACTCCAGTTAGATGTGTAGGACTTCTTATCCTCTTCCCCATGTCTATTAACCTCTTTAATATTCTCTACCTTTGTTTTTAAGCTGCCCCATTGCACTGATTCTCTAGTTAGCTTTATCTATTCTGCTGTTTATCTTGTCCATTGAGCTTCTAATTTAAATTGTAATTATTATATAATTTTATTTTTAGAAGTCTATCGATTTCTTTACAAATTTTCGTGATCATTGAGTTAGTCTTATGTGCCTTAGTCGTACTATTGAATGCCCTCTTTTATTTTTCTAAACATGTTAAGCATGGTATTATGAAAGTTCCAATATCTAAAGCAGTTGTAGGCTTGATTTTACAGGGTATTTTTTCCTGCTTGTTTCAGTTTTCTTATATATTATTTCTTATATATATTTATGATTCATTTGTACTTTAAGCTCATGGTCACTGGAATATTTTTAGGGAAGAGTCTTTGAAACTTGGTTTTAAAGTATGGTTTACACATGCATGCTGCACATGAAAATTAACTCAGGAATTAGACATTTCTCCTTTGCACAAAATCCTTGGTCAATAGGCTTAATAATGTCATGAAAATTATTGTTTAAGCAAACTTAACTTTTAAATAACTATCTCTTTCTGTTTAGTTTTGTGGCTGCTTGCTGGTATAGGGTTATTAGGATTAGGACTACGGCATAAAACCTATGAGATGAAATTGGGCAAAAGGGTAAGTAATTTAAAATATTGATAAATAATTTTGTAAATATATATATTTATATACATACATTTGTACAGTTCACCATTATGATTGAACTGTAGACTTAAATCTAATGACCCCAGGGCCCTGGATCCCATCTCCATAACCCTTAGGTCAGAGGCTGATAACATAGTGGGATTATTTTATGTAGGTGGGTTCTTGGGACAGGATAGACCCATATACTAGAGGCAAACTGTTTATGATTTTGTTATATGAAGTTATTTTTGTCATTTCATGATTTAACATACCTAAAGCATGAAATAAAGAATTATTTTATGATGGGCTGCTTTGTACTGTCTGGTAGATATTGCTGAAGGCAACAATGTGAGATTTTTTTGACTTAAGAAAAATCTTACAGATAATTCTTGATTTTGGAGAATTTGGGTAACTTGTGTATTGATGGGTTGTGGAAGTTTTCTTGTCTCTTTTCCTTCTTGCTATCTACAGTTTTAAATGTTTTATTGATCCTTTCTCTTCTAGAAAGGTGGGGAGAAGCAAGAATAAATCATTGCAATGTTGTATTTTCTGTCTGCTCCGATAAAAAGTTTCATGAGTTTCATAAAGCAGTTAGAGTTACAGTTTTGGCTGAGACAGATTTTATGAGTTAACTTTGGATTTTAGTAATCTGTATTACCAAGCAAATTTTTCATACTAAATGAAAAGCCATACTGAGGATGCAGGCAATGCTCCCCTTGTTTACCTTTGTACTCCTAGCCCTCACAGAGTGCTTGGCACATACTGAGAACTCAGTAAACATTTCTCAAGTAAGTAAATAATTACATGACCTCTTTCTTTTACCCTTTATTTTTTAGTCATTATTACTGCAAATAATATCAGTCACAAGAAGGTACATAATGCCAGCCAGGGATTCTTTTCAAAAGGAGTAATTTCAGTTGGATTTATTACCTTTTCTTTTATTCATTCATTCATTCATTCATTTGATAAATGTTTTTTTAATGTCTCGTGTACTTGGTGCCAGGGATACAGAGGTAAACAAGTTGAAGAAGATGCCTGATTTCGTGGAGTTTACATTCTAGTAGGGGAGAAAGACAGTATTCAGAGGAATACTATCAAAGAAGGAATCAAGGACAACTTATTTTTCTGGCTTGAGTAACTGCATAGAGAAAGGTAGCATTTGCCAAGATTGGAAGAATGAGAGAATACCAGGTTTTGGAGTGATGAAATCCAAAGTTAATTTTACAAATGTAGTTATGTGTAAAGTGAGAACTTGACAAATATTATGCTTCTTGAAATCTCTGTTGATGTTTCCATTCTCTTTAAATGACATTCACTAAACTGAATAATCTTTCTTGTATAAAGATGAAATGCCCCACTCTCTGCTGGTGGCACATTAAGCTGTTAATGTTGAGTAGTGACTCTCCTATGCAGAGAGGTTACTACTTAACCTTCTCCAGACCTGAATTTGTATGGTCCACTTTAAGTTGTTGTTGTTGTTGTTGTTGTTTCCAGTTGTGATGGTGGATTTGTTCTAATCCAGCCTATTTTTCCACAGGATCCCTGTTGTAGATCGGTAGGTATTAGTTTGAGATGGATGGTTAAGGTTAGTCAGTGCATTCTCTAACTGAGCCCGTGGACCCAAAAGAGGAACTTTCAAAGGGGGCTGTGCTCCCGAACCTTGAACTTGCCAGGACAGTAGGGGAGTAACACCATTTATAAACCGATTAGAATTGGCACATCACTTTATAAATATGTTAAAGAACTCTATGTATCCTTCTGTGATCTCATTCTTTTTTGGTGCAAGGGTAACCCCTTTCCTGAATCTGGTGTTTATCATTTTCATGCATTTCTTTATATTGTTCCAAAATATGATATATCCTTAGACAATATTGTATTTCCCCCATGTTCGTAACTTTATCTAAATGGCATCTGACATATATTTTGCAACTTACTTTTTTACTTAAAATTATCTTTGTGAGATTCATCCAAATGGAAACATGTAGCCCTAACTCATTTATTAGGACTACATAGTAGTTCGTTATGTGTTTGTGACATCATTTATTTTTTTATTTTCCTATTGAAATAGCCAGATTATTTCTGATTTTTTTGCTATTACAAACAATGCTTATCATAAATGTTTGCTTTCCAAACATTCCTCCTGACTTCTAAGCTCAAGCTAGAAGTTCACAGAAGATTATGAGAATACCATATTGCAAATATCTCTTTATTTTTATGAAGTAAACATGGACAAGTGTCTAAGAAAATTCCTTTGCCGAAATATGAATTTTGGTGGAAAGAGGTGGAAAAAACTGGGTCACGGAACTTGTCATTGTTCAGTCATCCTGAACTACATTCAAACTATTTCTCAGGCACCAGCCACAGAGGTCTCTGCTGCCATCTGGCCTTTCAGGTTTGGCTACGACAACGAAGGCTGGTGTAGTCTAGAAAGGTCAGCTCAACTGCTCAGTCAAACAAGTAAGTCTTGCTGGAATTAGTTTTAGGTTTTGAGAGACTACTGTTGTTACTTTTATTTTGAGCAAGATCATAAGTAATAGGAGGAGGGTTTTCTGGGTTATAAACTAATCTCTTTTAAAGGCTTTACTTTGATGGGCAACTGTAGGAGGATTAAGCTGCTAACCACATCTGTCTTTGTTTGAGAGCAATTAATTCAGTTGATTCTGAACAAAGCCTCATATTGGGTATCTACAGGGGATTCTTGTCATGATTTTGCTCTTAGAGATGCTGCTGCTGCTGGTGGCTCCTATCATTTGGGGACCCACTGCTGGGGACCAGAAAACTGTCGGATTAAAAGGCAGCATGGTTCAGAGTCATGCTCATTTGTGAAGCAAATTGCTTTCAAGAGCCTAAGGGGCCATTTTTAAGTTTCTGTGCCCAGTGGAGCTCATCTTTGTATGAAACATCCTTGAAAATATGTGGGCATTTGGTTCTTAGATCAACTGCAGAGAGCATGGAACAAGATACATAAAGGGCTGAACTATTCTGGTTATTCCTAATGATATGCATGTCTCCTGGGAAATTGCTGAGGACATGTATGAGTCTAATGCTGCTGAGAAATTTCCTTGGCCTTCAGTCTTTTGGTCCTGAGTATAGGCCTCTAAGGCACATCTGGCTAGGGTCTGGAAAAAACAATATACTTGCTTCTGTGCCAGTATCATAAAGGTGTTTGCCTGAGAATGAAACACTTGTGCGACACTCTATTGTTTTTGAACATATATCAGATGTTTGAGAAGGCATTAAGCTTACTTGAAATATGGGGAATGATGTTAAGAATATTTGAAAATTTAGAAAAGCTATATTTTTATCCTTTCCTGCATTTTCTTAAGGTGCCCCATGTATTAACTACATTCTAATATGGGAAAATTCCCTATAGCTCAGATTTGAGCCACTTCACTTTTGTGACCCTTCAGGAATTACTTTGATTTTGATTTATGAGTAAAGATTTGCTAATTGTTTTTGCATTACTGTGGTGAATCACCACATGCATTTTTTTTTTCCTGAACAGGGGCAGATTTCATAACAATTTTGGAGAGCGATGCTTCTAAGCCTTTCATCGGGAACAATGACTTAGCCATGTGGCTGGGGGAGAGGCTGGGCTTCTATACTGACTTTGGTCCAAGCACAAGGGATCACACTTGGGGGTGAGTGCACCTTGGGTGATAATCTTGAACATAGTCCTGAAAGACTAGGCAGCATAGGCTTGGAGACTGTCAAAACTTAGTCCTATGACTGTGCTTCACTGATGCCTCTTGGAGGATGAGGATGTATTGAAGATATGCATGTTCTATGATTGTTTGAATGATTTCCCTGTTACTGGATATTTTCAGTTCTTCACCATTGTAAACCATTGAGGGTAGGTGCTGAGATTATAACAGTAAGCATGTCTGACCTGAATGCTGGGTTCATGGAGCTTACATTCTAGTGTGAAGACAGAAAATAAAGATGTACACAAAGAAGTAAATAAGATAATTTGAGCTAGTGATTAAGTGCTATGTAGAAAAAGAAGCAGGCTACCGAGAGAGTACTGGGTGAGCAGGGGCAACAGGGGATGCTCATATAGGTAGGATGGTCAGGAAGGTCTCTTGAAAACCTTGTGATAAGGACCCAAGACCCAGCTGTGGAAAGAGCTGAGGGAACCGCCAGGGTAGACTTGAGGCAGAATCAAGCTTGGTGTGCCTGACAGGGGGCTGGCAAGAAATGAGGGCCAGGTGGGCACCTGATCTTAGCCCCATAATCCATGCTGAGGACTCGATTTAACTCAGTTGTGATAGGAAGCCATTGGAACATTTAAGACAGGGGTGATCTGATCTGACTTATAATTTTAAAAGATTATTCTGGCTATTCTTGGAAGAACAGATTGTTGGCAGCTGCAATAGGCGCAGGGAGACAGATGACGAAGTAGATGGAATAGTACAGGTGAGAGATGACAGCGGGAGCTGTGGAGATGGAGAGAAGGGGGCAAATTCAGGAACTGTTTTGGAACAGAGCTGACAGAACTTACAGATGGTTTAGATGTCAGGGACCTGGAAGTGAAGAACCAAGGGCAACATGTAGGGTTTTGACCAGAATAACTGGTAGGAGTTGATGCCGTTTGATGGGGCTGGAATGACCAGGAGAGTAGCAGGATTGTGCTGTTTGAGATGGCCCTGGACAGTCAAGTGACACCCAGGAGGCAGTTGTGGGTAACCTGGAGAGCCGAGTAGGACAGGGCACGCTGGACCTGTGGATCCAGGCACCATTACTGTAGAGGCGGCCCTGTTGCAGGGCCTGCATGAGGGGGCCGGAGAGAGAGTGTGCATGCAGCTGGGGGCGAGGGGCTGGTTGAGGCCGAACTCCGCTCATCCTTTTCATATGTAGTTCTTTGACTCACGAGTGAGGCGGAGCATGTTTTCATATTGTTATTGGACAGTTTTTAATTTTTAATTTAGTAAATTGTTACATCACATCTTTGCTGGTGAGATCGTACATTCACAAATGTGTTAATATTAGAATTGTTTATGCAAATATGTTGTCAGAGTGACAGTGCAGGTAAAATGAATTTAGTGTATTACTAATTCTGTTCTTTTTGTGTCTCCATAGCTCTTACTAAAACAGTCAAAGTGCTGTGCTTAGTGACACAGTGAAACAGGCTGAATTGCAGAGATGCAGGGAACTGAACAGCCAACCGCCACATTATTGCTCTGAATGCCCCTCAGTGGGATGCTTGAAGTGTGACACATCCCTTTTTAACACATTTGCTTAGTCCTGTCTGCATGATGTTGCCAGCCCAACAATGATGTTTCTTTTCATTCCTATACAGGATTATGGTTTTGTCAAGATATCCCATTGTGAAATCGGAGCATCACCTCCTTCCGTCACCAGAGGGCGAGATTGCACCAGCCATAACACTGACTGTCAACATCTCCGACAAACGGGTGGATTTTGTTGTGACACACTTTGGGAATCATGAGTGGGTGTCTTTGGTTTATCTAACAGTACACAAATGCCAAGAAATATTATTAATACATTGCTTTGATTTCTGTGCAATGACCTTTCTTACTTCTTTCTTTTCTCCCCAAGTATTTTACCCTGTGTTGCTGCTTTTAAAAGTCACCCAAAGAAACATTTGAGCGGCAGGCGGTCCTTAGCAGTGGTAGAGGGCAGCAGTGACCACCATGTTAGCCAGCAGTTACCAAGCAGTTTCTGTGCTAAGTATATTATTGTATTAAATCAGCATTTTGTATAAAGTAAGTACTATTATGGCCCCATTTTACAGATAAAGAAGCTAGACTGAGAGAGGTTAGGTGACTTGTCCAACAGGGTCACATGGCTAGGAATTAGGTAAACTAGCTGGTAGAAAAATAAAATTTCCTTTTCCTACAGGCTTACTACATTTGGGACTACTGTTGGGATTTGAGGGTACTCAGTTACATTCTTTTTCCCCTCATGTTTTCACAGTCAACTAATAGGTAAGCAGAGGGATCTGGCAGGGAGATCAGAATGCCACTTTTAATTCTAATGCATCCATATGGACCTGCTAATACATCCCTTGATAATACATGACACTGGCTCTCCAAAAACAGCAAGGCTACCCAGCAGGGGCAGAGTTTGCCCTGTCAAGCTCTTGCCTTGGTCAAGAGAATAAGCCAGAAAATAGCTTGTCTGCAAACGGGCAGTTTCCAAGGAGAAGAGAGAAGGATTTGAGACAAGCCTGCCCACTTACTTCTTCCAAACTTAATTATAAAAGTCCTTCCCAAAAGTAAAGGGTGGAGAGAGAGAGAGAGAGAGGTCAAAGATAGCTTTCCAAGAAAGTCCCTCTACAAGGAGACATGAGGAAAGGAGAATGAGTTTTATATCTAAAGAATAGTTTTCACAACCAGTGACTTAGTACTGAATAAATCACAAATAATACCAAGAATATATTGTAAAAGTAAAGATAAAGGTAGATAATTTATACTCTACCATAGTAAACACACTAATAATAATAGAAACACTGATGTCAAGTGCTATAAAATAGGTAGGGCATACAGGTCCTGTCCACATTAATAACATAAGATGCCACAGAGCTTTAAAGTGACATACAGAACGTTAGAAAAAACATTGTCATAGTATAAGTTTTACCTAAACAAAACTAACGTGTCTGCTACTTTTATTTTCCTGGTTACTTTGCTTTTTCTCACAGTGTTATGTGAATCTGTGAAAGTATACTTACATATTTTCCAAAATAAGTCAGAGTATAAGTAATATAAACAAACCATCCAAAGTAATTAATGTGAATCATTCGCTAATCAGACTCTTGCTTGCCTCAGAAATAAGAAGAATGTTTGGAAGACAGATGATACAGATAGTTCATTTTCTCTTTAAAAAGCTGTTTGAAGAAATGCCTTCTGTTTCCCCCAGTAATTTTCATGTAGCAAGTGTAAGCATTCAAAACTCATTTTACTGACTTTAAATTGCACTTGAATTGGGTTTATTTATTTTTAATAGGCACTTTTATGTTTAAAGTTTGCAAAGTTTAAACCTAAGAAATAGTTGAATCCACTCCTTCCCTTTTTTCCTTTGCTTTCCCCCCCGCACCTCCTTCAACTCCATCCAACCTCCTCTGCAAAGGAAAGAGAAGACTAAAAGACAGCCCTCACAATGTGTCTGGAAAAGAGGAAGTATAGCTTTGTCTAATTGCCTGTTAACCATATCTGTAAAGCTCTCTGATGAACACCATATCCTTTACTTGCTATCTTACTTGATTTAATAATAATGACAACATCAGCATCAACAACAGTAATTGACACTTACTGAGATGTAACTTGTGGGAGGGAGGCAGTGTAGACTAAAGTTTAAGAGCATGGAATTCCAAAACCTGGAATCGGACAATATGGCTTGAATCCTAATTCAAGGAGTATCCTTCACTAATTATTTAGCTTGAGCCTCAGTTTTCTCATCTGTAAACTGGGAGCAATAATCTTGCCTATTTCATAGGGTTCATGTGAGAAATGAGATGTATTATCTCATGCAAAGTATACAAATATAGTAAGTAAGTGCTCAATTAATGCTGTCCACTATTATCAAACCAAATCAGACAACTCTAAATGTAAAGTACGTCAGGCAGCTTAAGAATTCACTCATCAAGCACAAATCAAGCACCTGCTGTGTCTGAAGCACAGTCCATGTCCCCACAAGTGACATGAGAAAGAACGTGCTTCGAATAATTTGTCAAACCATCATTACATATTTTCATTTGCCTTGTTCTGCAATACTAAAAAATTCTTACTGTGAATAAATATTTAGAGATTTTATTTTTCTAGTGATTAAGGCATACAAGCATGAAATATCAGGAATAAATTACAGAATGCTTGTGCATGTTATTAGCTGATTCAACAAGATTTTTTAAATCGCTGACTACACACATATCTCCTTACTGCCAATAAATAGGAAGTAGCAGTGTTTCTTAGAAGTCTTTAGGTGCACATCACTTTTTATTCAATTTTAAGTCATTAACTGAGCCACCAGTTAATCACCATTTTTTATTTTTATGTATAACATGCATACATGTGCAAAGGGGAAAGAGCACAGAACCTGTAGTTTGAAGACCTGTGTTCTAGTTTTGGTTCTGCTGTAACATAACCTCAGTGAGTTTCAGTTTTCTTATCTCTGAAAATCGGATAAAATTCTCTTTTTCAGCCCACATGATAATGTTTATAGGGTTAATCAAATATTAATAGATAAGAAAACAAAACGTATGTATTCTCTCTCTCCCTCTCCCTTAAATCCACACATATATTTTCTATTTTTCTTTTTATCACTGGATAAGATTTGTCTCCTGAGAAACTATAAGACCAAATTCATAGATTATTTTCCAATAATATATTGCTAAAATATATTTATATGAAAATACTATCTCTGTTGCAGTGACTTTGGGATTTTCTATACCTAGATTTAAATCCTAGTTCCATGTATCAGAAGGAACAGAATTCACTGCAGACTTAATGGACTACTTACCAACATGTTAGAAGGCTCAAAGGAACAGATAAGAGAGATGCTAAGGCACTCAGACACTAGTAACAGTGGAAATCATTACTATCCTTAGGGAAGGGCAGAAGATATAGTGTTCTCAGAGGGAAATATGGAACCGGGAAGAGAGGCCACCAGGCATGGGGAATGTAGCTACTGCCAGAGGGGCTGCGGAAGAAATGCCCTGACTTCTCTCTCCTCCAACTTTTCATCTCCTGCTAGTGCCTCCTGTCGGCCAAACATAACTGGAAGTCAGCAGACAAGGGAGCCCAGGAGATGAAATCTGCAGGGGTCAGACTCCAAGGGCATAGAGAAGGGCCAAGAATGGATCTGCTGCATAGGGGAGATGGAAAATAACCATAGGCATGTTATTTAATCTCGTTTAAAAATAGAGCTAAATGCCGCCTGCCTCTCAGTTATGAGAATTCAGTATCAAAGATGTTAAACAAATGGTCATTCTTTTCACGCTTCCGTTTCTTGAGATACCTTTTAATAGTACTCAGCTGTCCACACATACGTATCTGAGCTGAGACCTGTCTTTAGATCCTACCTTAATGAGGTTTCTCCAATCTTCTTGGTCCTCGGGGGTCTCCCTCTATCTTCCTTTGTCATTGTTTTCTTTCTTAATCATTCATTAGCTATCTTTCTCGGTAATGCCTGTGTTTGTTTTACTGCCTATTTGCTCTTGGATCCATTCCTGGGTCATCTTCCTCTCAGCTACACATTGCAGGGAACCACATTTTTCAGAGTTTGTTGCCTTCTGGCTTCTGGGTAGGGCTAGCCAATGGGAGGCATAGTGCAAGGTTGTAAGGCAGGAGGAGGGGAGAAGCCAGGGTGTTTCTCATCCTCTCTCTCTGCTTTCTCTGGTGCTTCTCACGGGAGCTGAGTGTCTTCTGTGGCCCCAGCTCCTTCCATGCAGCCTCCTCTAGAGCACCATCTCCCACCAGTCAAAGCTAGCTTTTGGACTCTGGGAATATCATCTCCTCCTGTTGTTTCTCTTGCTCTAAAGGTGATACTGGCTTCTCATTGTTGCTAAACTCTGGTTGCCTCACTCACTGCTGTTTGGCTTCTTATCACCTAGGTAACTGATTCTCTATAATAAGTTCACTTTGTTTCGGTTTTTCTGGCTGGATCACATTAAATATGATGGCCCTAGTTTTCTTCAAATAGATTGACTGTAAACCTGCCAAAAGCTTGATGAACCTGCCTAGTTATTTCAGTTATATATTGACAGTGCTTAGAATAATAAAATATCCTGTTTAGGCTAGAATTTGACCAGGAGAGCCTCTTTTAGAAAGTGTTCAGTGGAGGGAGCTGAGTAGGTTACATAAGCCAGGTGTGTTCTGTGAATGTTAGGATTCTCTATCTTTAGCTGCAATACTGATTATCAGGTGTCAGATCATTGACATAATTTCTTCTGATGAAAAGTTGAACAAATGCTGTTTTTTAAATAGATATTTAAATCAACTTGACTCCAAATGATTTGTGGGGGAAAATCATGTCCTTACTCAAAAGTTTGTCAACCTACTCAATTGAAGCACTGTATCTGGTTCATTTCCATAACATTAAGACATTTGCCCAAGTAGGAATTATTCTGGGTTTGTGCTCTACTGAAGATTTTTTTTGGGAACTTAGGTACCTGAGATATTTAAAAAATTGTTTTGCAAATACACAAAATTTACATTTTTGCATTTTTCTTAGAGATGACCTAGACAGAAAACTTCAGGCTATTGCTGTTTCAAAACTACTTAAAAGTAGCTCTAATCAAGTGATATTTCTGGGATATATCACTTCAGCACCTGGTTCCAGAGATTATCGACAGCTCATTGAACATGGCAATGTGAAGGTAATACGATCTTAAAATCTTCTTCATTTTTAAGGGGGAAAAAACCCCAACAACTTAATATGTATTCTAATTGCCTACTGCTGCATAGAAAACCACCAAAAAATGTACTGGCTTTAAATAACAGCAACCATCTATTCGCTCATGTACCTGCAAATGGGACAGGGCTCAGTGGGGATAGCTCATCTCTGCTCCATGAAACGAGGTGGCTCAGCTGGGGACTACAGATGATTCACAGGTAGCACGTTGGTGCTGGCTGTTGACTAAGAGCTCAGATGGGATTTTGGCTCGGGGTCCTGGTTTCTATCCCTGGGCTACTTGGGCTTCCTTGCTGCATGATGCCCAGATTCCAAGAGTAAGTGTCCCAAGAGAACCAGGAAGAAACTGTATTGCCTTGTATTACCTAGCCTTATAAGTCATATAGTGTGACTTCTGCCATTGTTGCAGCATGCTCACATTCAAGTGGAAGAATATAAGCCCCATTAAAGGTTATCAAAATCACATTATAAGAATACTGTACAGAAAGTGAATTATTATAGCATGTTTCCAAAATATAATCTGCCCCATTATGGAAGTTAATTATGATGTCAAGAGTAAAAAGTAAAATAAAATTGCAAAGAGGCTGGCTGATCAGCTAGACAGGGCCTCAGTAAATGACACTGCACTAGTCCTTACCTGTTCATGTCTAAAGCACTTTGAATTTGTCAGTGTACCCAGATATAATCATGCTTTGGGGAACTGACACAAATCAAATCCTAGAGACTGACATATACACCAAAATGCTAACCGCATTAATTTATAACGAGAAATACAATTGTTATATTTTAGTTAAGCATCATGTAGATGTCTTGATCCTTTACATTTTGTTTTCTACTTCATGACTTGAAATAATATCTGCAGAGAGAAAAGGTTATTCATCTTATCAAGTGCTTAGAAAGACAGGTGAAGGAGAACGGGGCATAATGAGGGTTTTCTGCATGTGACAGAAAACACAAAGTGACAGTGGCTTCAATAATAGAGAAATATATCTCTTTTCTTTCTTTTCATTTTCTATTTTTGGCTACATAAGTCTAATCCTTTATGTAAAAGTCTGGGCAGGTGATTCAGCACTGGTATGATACTCTGGTGTCAGGAATGTGTTCCTTCTATCTGCGGTTCCACTTTATGAAGTTTTCATTCCCAAGTTTGCCTCATGGTCTAATAAGGCAAGTATCCATGTTCTAGTTAGCAAGATAGAAGAGAGGATGAAGAAGGGCCCAAGAGTATAAACAAGTTATCTCTAAAGGGAAATTCTAAGAAACTGATCTCCAACACTTGTATTTACACTTAATTGACTAAAATTTAATCATATGGCCATAACTTGAGGTGCAGGAAGTTGGGAGGTACAATATTTAATCTTGATACCCATATACCACTCTGCTAAAAATCCTATAACTTTGGAAGAAGAGCAAGACAGATATTAGTCTCTGTCATAGTGGATAAGGCAGAAAGTAGAGTCAAGATGGACTTCTGATTTTGGCTTTGGTCAGAGGATTTATGATGGTGACATTTATTATTATAGAGACTACATGAGGAAGAAGAATTTTTGCAAAGAAGATGACGAGTTCGCTCTAGGCAGTATTGAGGCATCAGTGAGATACTAATGGAGCTGTCCAGTAGGCAGCTGGATGTATAGATCTGGAATTGAGAAGGGCCATCAGGACCAGAGATATAGATTAAGGAGTTGCTACCATCTTGGTGATCATTAAAACCATGGAAGTGGATGATATTGCTTATGGAGTTAGAGAAGTGCAAAAGGAAAACCAAAGAAAACCTCTGATTTAATGTGGCTATCATGGGCGTGATAGATGAGGGAAGAGAAGGCAGATTATCTCAGAAAAGAGATTAAGGAGAGGTCAGAGAGTAAAAAGCATGGAGAGTGTGCAATCACAGAAGCTGCATCACTCATTTACCACTATGTAACAAACCACCTCAAACCTAGTGGCTTAAAACAACGATGGTTTAATATTCTTATAATTCTGTGGGTGGACTTGGTGGTTTTCTGTTCTTGCCTTTGTTCACTTGTACAGTCAGTTGATGGTTTGGCTGTGACTGAGGGGACAGGTCTAAGATGGCCCCACTTACATGTCTGGGGCCTTGGTGCTGGCTGTTGTTGGCTGGGCCTCTCTCTCCATATGGTCCGTCATCATTGACTAGCCTAGCTGGTGCTGCATTTATGAGCTGTGTGACCTGGCGCAAGTTACATAACCTTTCTGGGCCTCAATGTTTGTATCTGTAATGTGGTGATAGCAATATCTATTATATTGTAAGGTTATTATGATGAAGTATAAGCAAACGCCTGCAAAGCCCTCAGCCTTGTATGTAGGAGGCACTCAATAAGTGGTGGCTAAAATATATTCATGATGCATGTCTGACTATGTATAAAATCAAGTAAGATAAATGTATAAGTACATGGTCTATGAAGTAAAAAGAATGTTAGACAAGATGATATTTGGCAAGTCTAAGGAAAAATTACACTCTTATAAGAGGGAATTCTCACAATGTGTGTGTATGAGTGTGTGCGTGTGTGTGGTGTGTGTGTGTGTAAGGCATATGTATAGTGTTGGGGAAGAGGAATTTGATTTGACTTTTATTTAATCATTTCTTGGTTTCCACGATTATGGTCAGAAGCTGTATCAAGATTGGCAGCGGATTCTTATGTAGCTTTTTCTATCAAGAAGTTTATTAATGCGAGAGTGGTTTTGGTCAGAAATGCTTGGATAAACAGATTTTTCTCTTTAAGAAATGAGTATTTAAATTCTACAGTCTTAAAATTTGACAGTATCTTTTTAAAACCTAATAAAATAAAATGACAGTTAAGCATATTCAGTTTATTATTCCAAGTATATACCGCTAAATGACTAAATTTTTATCTTTACAAGGCAAACCAGAACAGTCCTTTTTAAAATTTATTTATCACTAAAATTTTTGTTTAAATTTTAAAATTTATTAAAATTTTTATGTATACATATATATGTATATACACATGTGTGTGTTAAATAAAATAGTAAAGATTAATTAACAAGTATCCATATGTCTACCACCAAGCTTACAAAAAAATTAATAGCTAATAAATTGTGGTATATTCTTTTTGTGATTTAAAAATGTTTTCAATCAAATTTTAATAGTAAAATTGATAAATGGTCAAAGTTATGTATATTTTTTATTTATAGGATTTTTAAAAAGAAGAAAATGAAAATTTCTTTGGTATAAAATCTCTCTCCATATTTAGAGTTTTTCCAACATGCTATAGAAAAAAAAAATGTGTATATTCTGCTTCTCTGATGAAAAACCACCCTGGTCTCAAGCTTTCAACATCAAAAAGACTCATGATTACTCCGCAAATGTGTTTATTTCCAGTGATTCAATTTAACAAACACAGACTGAGTGCCTGCCAAATGCTAGGTTTCATGCTAAGTACCAGGGAGCCAAAGTGATTAAGAATTCCTCAGCTCAGGAAGGGGAGGGCAGCGACATATAAATAAATAACTATACACAGTGCAGCTGGCGTGCATATGTAGGATGACCGATGAAGATTCAGTAAATTCTGTTTGGGATGAGAGACTTGGAAAGCTGTAGGGAGCCAGGGACTGGATTGTAATTGTTGATTTCTCTGCCTAACTCCCTCTATAGACCATGTTCATCTTTGTACTCTGAGCATCTAGTACAGGAGCTAGATGGGCATATGGCAGGTGCTCCAGATATATCTGTAGGGTGAATAAATAATTTGGACCTTAAAGGATCAGTAGGAACCAGGCAGAGAAAATAGCATGCACAAAGGCATACTTATTACTGTTGCATACACATCTTTTGTCAGTTCAGAATAGAGCACTGTTTTATGCTTTAAACATTCTCTTCTCTGTTTATTAGGATATTGATAGCACAGATCAAGACAGATGGTGTGAATACATTATGTATCGAGGGCTGATCAGGTGAGCATAGGTGTTTGATTTTTTAAAAAAATCTATTATTACTGTGATCTTGCAGGTCTATCCTGGAGGGAAAAACTTTATGGAAGCAGTTAATTAATTTTATTACTTTTTGTAAACATTGATTTGGCTAACTATGCAGTTTAACATTTTTTTCAAGTCATAGCCATTATAATGATTTAAGAAGGAATAAATGGCTAAGCAAATTAAGCTTAATTATACATTGAGGACACTATATAACCTGTTAAGCATGATAAGTATGTAACTGCCAACGCATGTTAGGGATGGCACCATTTTTTGACTGTATGGTATGGTGGAAACAGCATGGACCACGGAATAAAAAACGGGCTTGAATTCCAGCTTTGCCAACTTCTAGTCATGCAATCTTGGTAAGTAAACTAACTTGTTAGAGCCACTACTATATTGTGGTGAGGTGTCTAGGTAAATTATATTTAAAAAAAATATCATCCCATATCAAAAAATGAATATTTTATATATATTCCAAAATATATTGTGTGAGAGGCAATTTGTATAGACAGAATATTCATTAGTATAAAAAAGGAGAGTAAGGTGGCCAAGCGTGTTTAGTTAATTAAATCTATGTGCATATTCCTTATCTATTTATATCATAAAAGTAATAGGTCAATAAATATTCAGAGTAATAAATCTAGGTAATTCTACTGATATACATAGTAGAGTAAGAAATAGGAAATTGGCTTAATAATTAAGGTGTTATCTACTAGATCTCATCAGATTTCTGAATGACAATAAAACTTTTACAAACCATTTCTATTTCTGCCACAGATTGGGTTATGCAAGGATCTCCCATGCTGAACTGAGTGACTCTGAAATTCAGATGGCCAAATTTAGGATCCCTGATGATCCCATTAATTATAGAGACAACCAGAAAGTAGTCACGGACCACAGGGAAGTTCCTGAGAAAATTCACTTCAATCCCAGGTGAGTGAGCTCCTTTATGTTGTAGGCTACAGTTATGAGGCACAGCATCTCCTCTGGGGACCTAGATATTATCCGACGGTGAGCTATGAATTATATTTGGATCTAGAGGTTCATTCAGGTAAGGGAGCTCATGTTAAAGATGATAAAATCCTTCTTGGGTTGAAGTTATGATGCCTGCTTTCTAGGGTAGAGAAACGTGTTGTAGTCCCAGCCTCAGGTAAAAAAGATCACATCGGTGTCATCATCACTATCACCACCACGATAGGTGATATCTGAGTGTTCCTCAGACCCTGATCTAAGTGCTTTCTTTGTGTGTTATCTCAATTAATCCTCATTGGGTTGGTACTCTTGTCATCCCCATTTTAGAGGTGAAGGAGTTCAAGGAGAGGAACAGGAAGTAACTTCACTAGGGTTACATGGCTAGTCAGTGATGAAGCTAAGAAGTGGGTAGGAAGCCTGTTAGTGTCATTGGGTCGCTGTGATCCTCAGTGTTGGCTGCACATTAGACTCTCCTGGAGAGCTTTCAGAAGCTACCACTACCTGGGTGCCACCCCAGACCAATTCATCAGGACTTCTCAGTGGTCTGGGCTTTGGATTTAAAAAAATCTTCCCAGGTTATTCTAACATACAGATAGGATTGAGACTATGGAGAGTGGATTATTCATTTCCATTGCAGATATTCTACCATGTGAACTATGTTGGGTTTGGTTTAGTTTTAAATAGAGGTTATCTGAGAAATCTATCCGTAGCAAAACATTTGGTTTAGAGTATGTGCTCTTTTCTCCTACCATGACTGGATAATGAGAGGAAATGTCTGCATAAAACCAAACCCAGAACATGTCATATATAGCATTACTAGATGTTTCTACTATTTTTACCAGCTAATAGCTATAGAAACTCATCAGAGATCATTTTGTTGGGGAGATAAAAGGTCATTTATATATTTTCTTTCTTTTTTTTTCTTGCCTCTCCTTACAACAAGAAGAAACTGGAACATAAAGTAGATAATGCATGTAAGGAGAGCTATAACCAAGTCTTGATTTGCTTCCATTACAGTATTCAGTCTCACTCTTTGTAAGTGTAATGTGGTTGTGAAGAGCATGGGCTCTGGGATCAAGCTGCCCAGTTCAAACCCTCACTTTGCCAGTGAAGAGCTAGGTAACTGTGGGCAAGCTGCTTAACTTCTCTCAGCTTCAGGTCTTCATCTGCAAGAAGGGAAAAACAGCAGTGCCTACTTCCTGGGATTATTTGAGATTTGAATGACACATAAAGTTCTTGGATTAGTGCTTGGTGAATGCTCAGTAGTCAACAGCTGCAATAGCAACAATAATATTTGCAGCAGTAATAGTAGAAGTAAAACAGTTTCTCTCCTTTTGCCGATTGAGGTGATTTCTTAAATGGAACCAGATCTTGGAAGCAAAAGCTTTCCTGTTTCCTTATTCTCTATATACCATGAGTGTAGAGAAATCCAAATAAAATATTTTTGGATAATTACAACTGCATATTGATCCAATCCAACTGTGAAGGAAGCTAGATCTGCTTTCCCATTTAGTTTAATTATGAAAATAATGGAAGTATAAGTAGAAAGCTTGCCTTAATTTAAAAATTCCTTATCAAAAAATATATACATATGAAAACTTGTGAAATAGAAATAGTCGAAGAATACTCATTCACCAAAAATCCCATTCCTTAATTCAACAGATATTCATTGAGTCCCACGATGCTAGGCTTTGTGCTAGCCACCAAATGCAGTGGTGAATAAGACCAAGTTTTTGTCCTATGGAGCTTGTGTTCTGGTGGAGAGATAAGCAATTCAAAAGTTATCACTAGTAATCTTTTTGAATACATCTTTGCTTGTTATATGCATATATATCACACAATTATTCCAACTCTATAAGTGTATGAAACATATTTATGTATGTGTGTATATGTTTATTCATTCTATTTATTAACTTGATTTTTTTAATCCAAATAGTGTATTATGAACTTTCTTCCATAATAAAAATATTCTTCTGAAAATGTTTTTTAAATGATTGCATAATATCCCATTGTACGGATATACCAAACTCTAGCTAACCAATTTAGTTGTTTTTGCATTAATTTTTCCATTATTATAAAAAGTCTTCCAGAGACTTTTTATTATACCTTTGAGCATATCCTTGAATACTTCCTTACGACTCAATTCTAGACTTGGAACAGCAGGGTCAAAGGTTGGGCAAGTTTTTAATATTCCTTATCATTGTTTTGGGATGACAAGGTGAACAGATCTTCTGTCTCCTGCATCATGGAGGTTATTTGGATATTGTGATTGCTGATGAGGAAAAGGAAATCAAGGATTTCATTTGCTAGGTCTTAGCTTCTTTTCTAGTGCCTTTTGTAGTTCATCATACCAACCAGAGCTATGTAATTGAGTTTTTACCAGTAAAGTAAATAGTTAAGCTCCAGCATGTGAGCACTAGACTGAGAAGCTGAAAGTGTGCCAAATTGGATTTTTTAAATGCATAATTGTAACATGATAACACATCAGTTTTCATGATCTTTTAACCTGTAAAATGGATAGTATTCAAGCTGAGGACTAGAGAGAAAATTCGGATTTACTTTTCACCAGTGTTATCAGCCAATAATTCTTAAACAGTTATGCTTTTCGAAAGATCCATAACTATAGAAAGAGGACTTTGAAGGTTAAAATACATATGCCTTTCCCATATGTATGAAACCTTTTTTTCAGTTCTTCATTTGCTGTTTTATTAATTGATCACATCTGTCTTGATTTTATGACAGATAAGTCAAACCACAATAGGTGATGGTTGAAATTTTACATAAGAACATACCTTTCTGAATGGTTCGTATATGTCAGTTCCTTTTTTTTTTTTTTTTCAGATTTGGATCCTACAAAGAAGGACACAATTATGAGAACAACCATCATTTTCATATGAGTACTCCCAAATACTTTTTATGAACTATTTAAAACAAGAATTCATTGACTGCACAAGTCTAAGGAAAACAAAAGCATATAAGATAAAATGAAGAGATGAACAAAAGTGGGAAACCACAAAGAGCCTTAATTTTGAAAAAGTATGGTATCTATGCAGTGGGAAATTCTATCAATATATAAAATATATTGCTTAATGAAAGCATTTCTCCAAATTGTTTTTCTTAAATTTTTGATAAAAAATAGAATGTGGAGTAATATAAGAAAGTTTTACTTCTAGAAATAAAATCATTACAATGTCTTACTTTTTTAATGCTTAAAAATAAGAAATTAGTTTATTGATGAACTGGAAAGACTACTTACGAAAACCAAACAGTCTTAAATCCCTCTTGGGACAAAGCAGGGAAAATATGTTTAAAGATTAAATCTAATTGTTAGAAGAGTAATGTGTACATACGATTATTGCTGACTCAGGAACATCAGCACTGCCATCACCATCCTTCTTTGATCTATGGTAGAATCATCTGTCTTTTCTCCCATGTTTATATCACTCCATGGCTGTACATGACACACTGCAGTGATGTCTAATAAGTCAGGCTACCAGCTGTCAGAGAGCACACCACAACACACAGAAGAGTCCCATGGATTGAATTTTCTTCCCTAGAACTGAGCAGGTAGGTGATTGGAGAATTCAATCTAATAGTACTATGCCCACAAGGAATGGTGATTTAAATGCTCTTCAGGGAGGCACATACATCTTAGAACTGGAAAGGGTCCTGAATGTTGTTTTATCTTTGAGGGCAGAGATAAAAATTACAAGAGAGAGAATTTCCAAAGGTTTTATGTCACAATCTAAGGAGGTTCCTTGGATCTAATTAATAAACATATCATTGAGCACATTGCCATAGGCAAAACATTATGTCCCAGTGGTGGTTTTAAAAATATGTCCACAAATGATTTGGCACTTTCTTAAATAGGTGAAACCTAATTAGCCTCTCTTTGAGTGTGGGTTAGACTTGATGACTTCTGATAAAAATAAAGTGAAAGAGATGGCATGCTACTTCCAAGCTTAGGTGATAAAAGATATTGTGGCCTCTGCCTTAGTCTCACTCTCTTGGATCTGAGAAGAGTCAGCTGCCACATCATGAGCAGCCAGCCCTATGTAAAGGTGGTGAGGAACTGAGGCCTCTTGCCAACAGCCAGGTGACTGAGCCACCTTAGACATGGAACCTCCAGCTGCAGCCAAACTTCAAGTTGTATTTCAGCCCCAGCCGGCATCTTGACAGTAATTCATGAGAGACCTAAGCTCAACCATCTATTTAGCTGTTCCTAAATTCTTAACAGATAATAACTGTCATTTTAAGCCACCTATGTTTTGGGGTAATTTGCTCTGCATCACTATATGACTAGTATAGCCCCTTGCATTTTTCATGTTTGGGGAACTTTGAGAACCTAGCAACAACAAACATATTTACTTAGTGTCTATTATATGCATAGTACTGTGCTCAGAACATGGTGATGGTAGGAGGTGTCACTTAACTGGAAAAGACATTGCCCTCTCCTCTGGATTCTAATCACCAAGTTTGGGAGACAGAAAGCTACAAAGACAGCTTGAATAGCAACTACTGACTATTGACCCTCTACTGAACCAGCAGTATCTCCTGACAATGATACCGCAAGGTTATATAACACAGATGCCAACTGGGATCTTCTAACCTTTCAGCTCTGGATAAGATAGCCAGGATCCCCATTCCATTTCCTCCTGAAGACCGTGTCTTCCCCAAGATTTCTGTGAATTGTGGTAGATTATGGGGCAAGGTTCACATTTTTATGATTACCTCTCATTGATCTCCCACTGTTATATTTTAGTTCATAGATGGTCTTACTCTTGCATTTCTGACACTTGGATTATGCTACAATGCAAGGTAAATGCAAGGAGAGAACACAATGAATGTACCTAGCCATTGCCTGGCACTCAAGAGACGCTCAGTATTTCCCAAAGTTCTAGGGAAGCAGATCTACACACAGACAGCAAGTACTACCTTTGCACTGTGCCAAGCAGACATAGAACTCTCTTTGTTCCTGACTTCCTCAAAACAAAGTAAAACAAACCAGTCTCACCATGTGTTTTAGTGGGTAGCACATTTTACTGAAGATCTGTAAAGACAGAGAAGGGGTTTACATTAATAGAAACTCAGACATCTTTGGATGGATATTTAGATATTCCCTTGTTTTACAAATCTTTCATCTTCTCCAGATCATGTAGTTGAGGGATCTCCCTCTTTCTTCTCTGGTTTTCCATACCTCCCCCAAATTTCTGTTAATTTCTAATGCAAATCAGATTTCCATTCTCTTTTTCCTAGTCTCCGTATTCATCAAGCTCTTGAGACCTTATCTTCTATCTCAAATGGCTTATCGAAGACAGAGACTTCAATACACCTCTCAGTAAATGATAAAGTTTGAATAACAAACTTAACTTGATTAGCATATATAGAACAGAGTCCCCAGTTTCTTCAAATTACTCATTTTTTCAAGTGTACATGGAATATTTTCCCAAACTGACCATATGTTGGATTAAAAAACAAGACTCAACAAATGTCAAAGTATTGAATTAATATAAAGTATTTTTTCCAATAATAAACTGAGCTATAAAAAAAACAAAGAATTAGTAATCTCTAAATATTGGCAATTGAATAATGAAGTAATCTATAGGTCAAAGAAGAGCTCATACTAAAAATTAGAAAATATTTTTAACTAAATAGTAATGAAAACATGGCATATCAAGAGATATAGAACCATTAGGAGATAGAGATATACATAGATATAGATATAAGTAACCTGAATAGTAATTACTGACTTGACACTGTTAAGCCAAGTGCTTTACCAAAATTCTCCTGTTAATATGCATCATCCAACCTGTATGGGTGTATCTGTGTGTCTGTGTCTACACCTGTATCTGTACCTGTATCGACATTTGTGTCTGCGTCTGTATCTACATGTGCATCTGTATCTGCATCTACATCTACCTATCTACCTACCTACCTACCTACTTAACTACCCATTTGCATTTCCTATTTGTTCTTTTCTCTGGAGAACCCAGATTAATAGATTGATACAATATCAAAACTAAAAAGAATGTTAAATGAAAGGAAAATTATAGGTCAATCTCTATAATAACCATGAATGCAAAATTCTTAAGCAAAGTATTGGCAAACCAAATCCAGCACTGTAGGAGAAGATAATACATTATGACCAAGTTAGGTTTATTTCGGGAATGCAAGGTTCGTTTAACACTTGAAAATCAACCAATGTAATTCTCCACCTCAATGATATATGTAAAACTTAATACTCATATACTTTGATAAAACTTAATATTCACTCATTATTAAAAAAAAAAAAACCCTAGCAAACTAGGAAGAGAACATAATCTAGTAAAGTGTGTATATAAAATCTATCAGCAAATACTATAACAGTGAATTATTGAACACTTTCTTCTTGAGATCAGGCATGAGACATGGATGCTTGCTATGACTACTTCGTTTGATTCTGTCCTAGCCGTGCAATAAGGCTAGAAAAAACAAGTATAAGAATTGGAAAAGTAAAATTGTCATTATTTCAGACCATATGATTGTTTATATATAAGAAAACCCATCATAATGTACAAATAAGCTTTTAGATTTACTGGAAGCAGAAATCAAGTGGAAAATATCCACGGTGGGATGAACTGGAAATAAATTGGCACTCAAAAGAACTGCAAGCCTGCTTCAAGTCATCTAAGTCCTTGTTCTTTAAAGTGTGACTATGGACTATCAGCAGTGCATTAGTTAGGGTTCTCCAGAGAAACAGCACCAACAGACTATACATATAGAAAGAGATTTATTATATGGTTTTTGCTCATGCAATTGTGGAGGCTGAGAAGTCCTACAATCTACTGTTTGCAAGATGGAGACCCAGAAAAAACAGTGCTGTAATTCAGCCTGAGTCTGAAGGCCTGAATCCAAGAAACCAATGGTGCAGATTTCAGACTGGGTCAGAAGTCCTGAGAACCAGTAGCGCAGAAGGCAGAAGATCTATGTCCCAGCCAAAGCAATGAGGCAGGAAGGAAACAGGGCTAATTCCTCCTTCCTTCACCTTTTGTTCTACGCAGGCCCTTGATGGATTACATAATGCCCACATATATTGAGGAGGGTGATCTACTTTACGAGTCTGGATTCAAAGGTTAATTCCATCCAGAAATACCCTAATAGACACACCCAGAAATCATGTTTAATCTGGGCACCCTCTGGCCAGCCAAGTTGACACATAAAATTAACCATCACAAGCACTGAAATCACCTGGGAGTTTGTTAAAAATGAGGAGTCTCAAGTTTTGCCTCAGTTTTACTAAATCATAACTTGCACTTTAACAAGATCCACAGGTGATGTCAGTTTGTGAGGCCCTGACCTTGGTAGATCAAAATCTCAAGCCTTGAACTGAGGTTAAGGTGATTCTGGATGCCCCATTCCCCTAGACACCTGTCAAAATAAGTAAATAAAATCCAATTAACACAATCAAAAATTTTTTCATTCACAATGTTCAGTACACAGTAAAGGATTACTGAACACACAAGGAATAAAATACCATAAACCATGATCAGCAGAAACAACAGACAAGGGAAACATATTGAGGCTTCAGGTATGGGGTGTATTAGATATAGACTACAAAAACTGTGCTTACTGTGTTCAAGGACATAAATGCCAAGCTTGAACATTCTGTAAGGAAACAAACTATAAAAAGTAACATCAGATTTGAAAAAAAATTCTAGAATTCTCAAAAACTCTGTAACTGAAATTAATAATACAGTGGAATTGTTTAACATTAGTATAGACAAATAGCTGAAGAACTGTAAAACAGGTTAGAAGAAACTTAGAGGTAGAAATGGAAGGCTCCTAGGGAATAAGGATAAGGGGGAAATTCAAATGCATCTTTTTAATATTTGTAAAGACACTATGCTTATTCTACACAGAAATAAACATATTTAATAATTCCTTTACACCTTCATACAGTAGTGTGCTTTGCGCAAGTCAGAGTTTATACCTTTCACTAGTTTTAGCAGAAAGTACATGGAGCACCATTATTATTTAGTTCCTTTAACCTGATGAAGATTATTCCAGTGCAAGCATAGTAATTCAGAGCCTGTAACTTTCCTGGCCTGGACACGCTTGCTGTTGCTGATTTCCTGGGGTAAAATAAAGGCCCTGATGTTTTGGGTGGGGTGAGGGAGTGGCTGAAAAAAAATCAGCTTTCTGATTTCTGGGCTCTTCTGAGCAGAGCCATTGGGCTGCCATGCAGGAGGAGGCTAAGGTCTGGTAAAGTGGGTGGGAGAGGAGGCGCCAGTCTGGGGTCTTGAGTTGCACTGCTTTGGAGACTGACAATGTAGCTGAACGTACAGTGATTACTGAAATGGTGTAATCTGTCAATCCAGCAAAATACAACATGCTCTTAGCTCACCTTATTTGTAAGGATTCTGAGGAACCTATAGATTAGAAATTAAATAAAGTCTATGGAAATGTGGGGTTCTTGTTAATGATCATAACACCAGAGTTCGTATTCTGTGATTTGATCTGGGATGACTGAGAGTTCTGGGGTCCTAAATCCTCTTCAGTTCCAGCCTACTTTGGAAGAGAAGGAAGTGTACAGATTCCTTTGTACTGCTTCCTAGCAAAGTAAAACACTATATAAACATTTCTCTGTTTTTTGTTTTTGCCATACAGAAACTTTCTAACAATACCTCTGTAAGCCTTTTCTAACATTTCTGGCAGTTTTCCACTTAGATTTTTTTTCTTTAAAATATTTAGCTCGATAGCAAAATGTTTAATGTTTTTATTTTTTTTCAATATTCCTTTTAAATTTGAGAATTTAGTTGTTTATAACCTTAGGGGAACAGGTATTACGGAATGATTGTTTGTGACCCGTCAACCCCCAGTTCATATGTTGAAATCCTGACCCTGGATGTAACACTATGAGTAGGTGGAGCCTTGGAAAGATAATTAGGTCAAGAGGGTAGCGCTATCATGAATGAGATTAGCTCCTTTGTAAGAAGAGACACAAGAACTTTCTCTTTCTGCTCTCCATCATTCGAAGATTCTAGAAGACAGCCATCTACAAACTAGGAAGAGAGCCTTCACCAGACACCAGATCTGCTGGCACCCTGACTTTGTACTTCCCAGTCTCCAAAACTGTGAGAAATGTTTGCTGTTTAAGACCCCTAGTCTGTAGTAATTTGTTATAGCAGCCCAAACTAAGAGAACTGGGTTACTAAAATAACCCAGTGACTCTCAGTGTGGGGTGGGGTGGAGTAGACTGCGGAAGGCAGAAACATGGGGGAAAGTGGAAACATTCAGATCTCTCCCTTCTTTACAGTGGACATAGTGTTAATGGCCGATGTCTCCTCCAATCTGGAGACCAGACTCTCCTTCCCTGCTTGTTCTCCAACCACTTTTCTACTTAGTGGAATCTGGCCATTCAAGAGATGCATCTTCATGCTTCCTGTTTCTCATTTTTTTTTTCCATTATAGTACATTTTTTAGATAATCAGATGGGTTCAGGGGACAATGAAAGAGAAAAAGAAGAAAAAGTGCTTATCTGCTGTATTGTGGAGAGGTGAATTTATCTTATTTTATATAGTTGAGTTAGTAGCTATTTTGATTCCCATGTATTTGGGAAGCATCCAATTATTTTAGCCATAGCATCCTATGAGCTAATAATTCACTCTCTCTTTGTTAGATTATCTTAATCTGTACTAAGGGGCTCTAGAAGAGTTAATGCCTTGAGCTGACTTCATTATGTGAGCAGCTAATAAGAGCACTAACATAGTTAAGTAATTTCAGAATAAAGGCATTACATAAGACTCTAGAATAGAAACCACTTAGTCAAACACTGATTGATTACATTAATAATCAGACACCCTTAATAAACTATAATTTCCCCCTACATTCAATTTTTAGGCATAAGAGGCAAATCATAAAAGAATATGCCTATTTCAGAATCCAGAATCCATAATCACAGGGCTGAAAAGGAACTTAGAGATCACATAAATCAGCACTCTTGCTTTGCAGTCGAGAAACTGAATTTAAATCCACTAGATGATATATACAAGAACAGCTAAATAATAGAGAAGCTGGAACAAGAATACAGTTTTCTTTCCCTGTTCCAGCATTCCTCCTTCCACATGATATTGCCTCATAAAATTTGGCGGGGAAGCATTTCCAGGATATATCATGAGGCTCTGATAAATAGTCCAAATATCTACACCATAAAAACTGATGTCCCAAATTGAGTTATGTCCGTCTATCTTACACGTGTCTCAAATCCCAGCCCGGGTCTCAGCACCCTCCTGGGACAGAATCTGATCTTTCACCCGCACTTCTGTTTCTCCTTCCCCTCTCTGTCCCCACAAGCTCTGGTGTAGGGCTGAATCTCCCATGGAGATTCAGTCCCAACTGCTTCTTTGTCCTTATTTCTCCCATTCACTTTGTTAGTCCTAGTGTCAGCAACTCTGTGGAAATTCTACCTTCCCCATTTTGTGAGGTTCCTTGACCAGAGGGAGCCCATGCCCACTCGCTGGCTAACTGTCTCACTGACAGATAGCCTGGCTGGCTGGTTGGCTCTCAGAGTTTGTCCCTCTCACTTTCCTTCCCTCTTCTACTCCTGCAATGTCGTTCCCTTCTTCTGTATTTATTTTTTAAATTAAAAAAAAATTATATAAGTTTCAGGTATACAGCATTATAATTCAACATCTGCCCTTCCCTTCTTAAGGAGGTGGGACCTTGCCTATGCAGGAGGCTAGAGCATTAGAGACTCAGGATCTCTCTTGTGTCTAGGGACATTTAGCTCCCTCTACCCACAGCTGGACTTCTTCTTTGAGGTGGGGGTCTACCTCTGTCCTTGCTTCAGTTCCACTGACTAATTTGAAGGATTAGGCTAATGATCTCCAAACATTATAATATGTGCCACCATATCAGTATAAAAAAAAGAATAAAAATTCGAGCATGCACTCTCAATATATTTACTTATAACTTACATACATGTACTGCTCTACATCCACATATCAGATATAAGTAAAGCTTGATTTCTTTTTGAATAAAAAGGGATATAAACAGAAGTTATAATAGTTTTTCCTTGTATGTCCCTACTCCCCACTCCCCACTGCTGAATTGAGCAGTGGGTGCTCTGGGAGCCACACGTGGATGGGCTAAGTAAGGGTTCCGTGATAGCAATAATAATGGTTGTCATTTTTTGAGCACTTACTCTATGCCAGGCACAGTACTAAGTCTTTACATAAAAAGTTCCACTGAATTTTTGCAGGAGCTCATGTGGTAGGCACTACCGATTCTCATTCTATTTTTAAAGAAACCGAGGCTTAGAGAAGCTCTGTGGTCACTAGCAAGAGGCAGGGCAGAATCAAAGCTAGATCTCTTTGACTTGAAGCATGTCTTAGTCACTGTGCCATGCTGCTTGAGGGAAGAGAGCAAACATTTGTTGAATGCTGGGAATGGGGATGCAGTACCCTCCGAAAGCCGCCATCCTACTGGGCTCTGACATCCTGTGGGGCCCCTAGATCTGACTGAAAAGAGTTTGATAGGGTTGAGTATATATCACGAGGCTTTAAAAAAATTCTCTGTATGGAATTAGTTGTGGGAATTTTTTAAAAACCTTAAAATGTATAATTATGCAGTATATAGCACATCTGGAATTCTACTGGCTTTCTGTTTTGGAATCTTGCTGTTATTTATGGCCTTATTTCAATGGGAAATGCATTTTAAGTTTCAAATACTCAACTTAAAAATTCATTTTTTAATAAATCAACTTTTCACAATCTTTTCAAGAGTTTGAATTTCCTGAGCAATTTACTAAGGCGAGAAAGTTATTACAGCATTTTGGAAAAGATTTCCAGCAAGAAGCATTGATGGAATTTTCAGATAATAAGAGTACCACGTTCTTTGAATATTCTGGTTAACTGAGATTACTACTTCAAATCATGGTTCCGAATTCCTTAGCGAGACAACTTAAAGACTGAGGGTATATTCTTTTCTCAGCTGTAGTTTGCATTAGTATCCCTTACTCACAAAGCCTTGACCCTTGCCAAAGGAAAGAACAGGAAGGTGAATGTATTTCTCTTCATCTTCACCACTGCCACCTGATGGCAACTGATTTTACATCCGTAAACAGTAATGGCAAATGTTACAAAGAATACTAATTGTAAACTCCAGTGTCAGAGACTGTATTTGTTCTTTTATAAAATATAGATCAAAGATGTTTTTTGTTTATAAATTCTTTTCCATCTACAATTTCTTTTTGATTCTCACAATCGTCTTTTTAGCTAATGTTTGAAAATCTATTATTGTTTAATAAACTATGTCTCATGATTCCTTGAGTTAGAAGTTTGAGCAGCACATGGCTGGGCAGTCCTTCTCTTCCATGTGGCATTAACCGGGATCACTTGTTGGCATGTGGATGGTGGCTGGGCTGAACCAAAGAGTCCAAGCGGGCTTTACTTACATGACGGTATCAAAAAGTATGTGGTTGTCTTTAATCTGCCACAGCCAGATTTCAGGAGGTCTTACCTGCATTTTCTAGATGAGGAAACTAATACTCAGGTTAACAGAGTTGACTTAATAGAATGGCACATCTAGTAAGTGCAGAAGGTGGGCACTACCGAGGACTGCTGAAGGCTAGTATATGTATATTGCCGGACACCTTGTTGGACTCAGATATTTTCTGAAGAGCATAATGTGCTAATTCTGCTTCTCTTTTGCTCCTCCTCTTTAAAAACGATTGAAGATCCAGAAGGGCCCTTACGTGTCTATATTTCTGAATAGGGTACATGTTCCCATTGCCTCTCTTTTCCATTTGACTTATTTCCTTTCTGTGGCCAGAATGAAGTGAGGAGCAAGAGGGAAAGGGGAGAGGACTTTCTATAAGAACTGGGAGTCGAGATAACCGCTGTGGCACCAGCTGCTGCCCTTGGTGTATGCTGCTGGGTTAACATCATCTTGAGTTCTGAGCAAGCAAAGGCCTTAACCCATGGCAGAAGCACATTTCTTTGAGGTTAATGGGGGTGGGAAACTAGTCAGGAAGTAAACAGCTGTGGGGTGAAGAAGTAAGTATGAGCCATTTCATTGGCCAATATGAATCAGTCTTTTGGAATCTAGTTTTAAATCGACACATTATTCAACAAAAGCCAGAGCATATTTCACAGCAGTTTTTCTGTACAGTACAAATGGCTTTTTGAAAAGCACCTCCTAGTACATGACATTTGCTCTATTGCTCAAATTTGGTCACATAATCCTGGGGTTATCTCTGGCAGAAGGCACTCTGTCTTTACTAATAAGCCATGCTTCCACTTTCCTTTATCTCAAAATTTCAAAAGATGCTTCTTTTCTTTCTAGTGAAGCAATGGCTATACTAATCCTTTCCTTTTTTTCCTATTACAATGTAGCCTATTGCTATATTATCTAATATTTTTATTATAATTATATAATAATGTTATTAATTATATACATTATCTTATTTATATTATAATTACATTGCTATAATAGCCTGTTGTTATTGCTACTGCGGCCTACTGCCATAGTCTCCTTTAGATTTAAATTTATGTGCCAAGTCTGCAAGCACCTTGTCTCTCTTTCAAAATGCTGGGATTTGTTTTATTCACTGCATATAAACCTGCCTCAGTTTTCACCAAATATCAAAAGCACTGAAGAAGTCTACAAAAGCACCTTGGAAATCTGCATTATATGTGAGCAGGGAAAATTCTCTTCCAGTGCTTCTGAATGTAACCATGCTGAATAGCACATCACTTACCCAGAGCAAGGACTTCAAAGTAACAGTAAAATTAAAGTTCAGTCAAGGCCTCGTTCACTGGGAACATTTTTGCTTTGTAGATATCAAGTACCACATGTACTTGTAGTGGCTAGGATTTCCATAAAAGGAGTAACAGCAGTGCTAGATTGCAATATCCAAAAGTGATGGTAGCTGTTATCGCAAAGGGAAAAAAATTAAAGCAGAGGAAAGATGACAGTAGAGTCTGCTGAAAATGAAAGAACGGCAGAGCGCTTGGGCACTGTGGGGGAATATTAGTGGGACTATGAGCTGTGCCCATCTGATGTGTCCCTTTGTTATCTCCTTCATTCGCAATGTCTGAGGCTTGGGGATTTGTTATTTATGAAGTGCCTGCCACCGAGCTTGCCTCTCTGGGAAGGAGAATGAGTATGGCTCAGTTTAGTGCAGTGTCTTTTATTCCTGGAGCTGCTTAAGACAATTATCTGAGGTGGAGGAAAAATATTAATTACTATTTTATTCCACAGTATTCTGTGTTTTAAATTTCTATTTTTGTGTTGTGTTGTGTTATGATAGCAATGCTATAGGAAATGAGTTGCATCACAGGCAATATGGAGATCACCTGGGAACCCATTAAAAATGCAAATTCTTGGGTCCCATCTCAAACCTACTGAATCTCTGATTCTCTGGGGACGGGCCCAATGATGACCTGTGCTTGAGCAAGCTCTCCAGGTGATTCTGATAGCCTTTTAAATTTGAAGAGCAAACTGCTTTCTAATATGTATTATATATTCAAAAATAAATATCTACATATGGGAAATACACTCAGAAGTCCTTATCGATGGGATGTTCAAACAAAAAAGTTCGAAGATGATGCTGTGGTGGAAACATGTGGACTCAAGAACCACTTGAAACCAGGAGAGTCCTGGCTCACAGAGCCAAGCTAGCCCAGCTCTTCTTTTTTCTACTTTGCTAATTAGCCCTGGGGTGGGGAAGTCATTTAGCTTCTTCTTCCTGGGTGAGCTTAAGCAAGTCACTTAATCACTTTGGAAAATGAGAACAAAGTGAGATGTTACTATCTTATAGAATTGTTAGGCAGTGAAATGAGCTCGTGTTTACTGGAAGCACATAGTGAGCCTTGAGCACAAAACAGATGCTCCGTTCTTCTTTTCCTACATAGCTGTAGACTCCACAGTATCAGCAGTTTAAATTCTTCTGCCTGCTAGGGTAGATCTATTCGTCCTTAAACACATCAGAATGTTGCATGTATGGAAGCCAAAAAAACCTCTCTTACACTCTGTAGGCTATGTCTGTTATACTTTGTGAAGCCTTGACATGAAGACAGATGGAGAGGGCAGCAAATGAGTTTTTTCAACGTATTTACCCTTTCCAAGAGTTGCATGTAATTTTCCACTGAAATGCCAAACTACAAAGAATAGCAGTGTCAGTGATGCTGTAGACTGGAGCAGTTCCACATTACACTGTTGTGAGGAACAGCTAGTGAAACCCATTTCTGCTTATCCTGATAGAGCAAGTAGCCTCTGATTCAAGCTGTGCATGCTTTAGCCTGGCAGCCGGAAGCAGCTAAGTTAGTTCCTGCGAGACGGTGAAAAGTGAAGTGTTGGCCAAAGCTTTTCCCTACGAGACCTGGGAAGTTTCCTTAACCATTAGTGCTCAGAACAATCTCCTGGGGAGCTTGTGAAATTGGCACATTTCTGGCCCCACTGGCACTCAGCATGTAGAGATAAAATAAAAGCCTCTGAGTCTTTCTTATGAAATCAATCCTACTAGCTCTCCACAATCTAACTCTAGACAAATCAGAGCCATCTATTAATATAAGTATTAGCTGGAGACTGCAAATGCTCATGGTCAGTTGAAACCATGGATGAACTTGGTGGGTGATGAGAGAAGTAGAGAAAAGCCACTCTGTTCTATAATACTTTACCACTTCTTATAGTCATGGTGAACAAAATGATCACCAGCAGAGAGTTAATCAACTCTTGACTCATGAAATGTTTCTGTTATGTGCTGGAGACAGTGTTAGATCATCGAAGACAGGGCTCCAGCTCTGAAGGTGAGGTGGCTTTATAGAGTAGAGGTTTCTAACATGGAACGATGGGGCCTGGAGTAGTGGGGAGGCCCACTGGACTTGGGAGGATAAACAGCTGGACTAGTTTGACTCTCTCAGCCAGGACTCTCCTGGTTGCAAGTGACAGAAACCTAATTTGAATTACAAAGAGAAAATGTATTGTCATCAAACCAATCCCCTGGAAGAGTAGGGGATCAGCTAGGCTTCAGAAGCAATTGGAACAGGGAGAAGACAAAGCCTCCCCCGCCCACTACTTATCTCCCTAACATGATCACACAGAGTCCTAGCTAATTTATTGAAGACTTTAGGGCAAAAAAGAAAAAGGTGACCTGTTTGGGCAGACTAGTATGTGCTAGTGTATGAAGAAAAAGGTACCCCTTCCTCTGGGCAAAGACAGCAGACTGTAAGTGCGATTTCAGCCCACTTGCCCCATTGGCTGTGCTCCTTTGTTCAATGCACAGACTGTACAACTGTACAAAGTCACTGAGTCAGTCACTGTGTACCTTTTCTCCTTACTACTTGTCAAAATAGCAGTTTTACTTTGCTTGCATGATTTTTTAAGGAATGTCTCCTCTGCAAGATTGTAATGCCCATGGACAGCAACTGGTTGTGTTTTTGCTCGACGTGTTATTCCTAGAGCCCAGCAGTGTCTGGCACATGAAAGGTTCTTGATAAATAATGTTTGTTTCATGAATAAATGAATGAACAAGCAAATGAATGTTTGTTTCTTTATTTTTCTTGGACTGGCTTTTTCTATGAGGTGGGAACCATGGTTGCTGGCGGCTTACCTCTCCTTAATTCTGATTTTGAAAATTTCGGGAAAGGATGCTGATTGGTCCAGCTGAGATCACATGCTCATAGGGAGTGGGAGGCACCCTGACTGGCAACCCATATCAAAGCACTGTCTGATAAATGGTGGGGTGAGCAGTTCCCCAAAAGAAGGGAAGGCTCTTCCTAGAGGAAAAGGGAAGGGCTGGGCAGAAACAACTCTAGATGGCCCCCTACTGCCATTGACATGCTATGGGTCTTTGTTTTGTCACCTATGAAATGAGCGAATGTGCTGAGCTCATCTTTGAGATCATCCAGCCCAGCGTTCTATTCCCTTTTGTTCTGGTTCTGGTTCTGTTTCCTCCTGCTGAATTCTGTTCTAGTGCTGCAGGTGTTAGTGGAAAAAGACATGACTGTGGGCAGCCTCAGTCAAGGAAGTCTTCATGGAGGTGAGTTTTAAGCTAAGTGGGAAAGGCTGAGGACAAGGTGTATATGGAGAGAGGAAGAAGGGGAGACGTTTCAGGGTGAGGGGGTGGCTGGGAGAAGTATGTTAGGTATTGGTGTGGAGTCATTTGTTTGTTAGGAATATTTTTTTTTAATGTAAATATCTTTGTAAGGGGTATCATGTTTATTCATCCGTATTTTCCCCTGAATTAGTTTATTCGAGAACAGCAAGCTGGTCATCTACCAGAATCTGAGGGAATGAGACATTGGACAGGTAAGTTTTGATAATCAAACTAGGTCCTGAGTACAAGCATCTCTAGGGTGTATCAATTAGGGGGATCACCCTGGGGTTTATATACACTTTGCATGTGTGCTGGGGAAGGGTAGAGTGGTAAGGGAAATTTGCTCAAACAGCAGGAGAGTGACTCAGGGAGGCAGGGAAGAAAGAAGAGTCTCCATTTTATAATGCTAATATGGCATGAGGCTCTTACACATGCAGTTGGCCCTAAACCCTTTCCATAATTGTTAAGTACAATAACCTCCCAGCACCTATCTGTTCCTCTTCTAATTCTTCAGGTGACCCCTCTGTGGCTTTCCTCAAGGATACTGTTTAAGCTCATTTAAATTTTTTCAATCTTGTTCCTGTTGGAGTACAGTGAGGTTTGCCTTGACTTGCTAAGGATGGGCTTCATACTGAAAATGGAAGTGGTCTGTCCAGGAGGGCCGTCCAACAGGCACCATAGTGGGAGCCCTAGGCACCTGGCAGGGGAGCTGGAAGGGGGAGAGAAGGTTCACCAAGGGGAAGAGGAAGCAGGGGGCAAGTGATGCAGCATGACTCATTTGCAATCCTTTAAAGATGAACTGCCTGTAACAACACTCTGCTACTTTGGGCCCTACTCTAACATATCCCAACATATACTCCCTATTGCTGGATCCTCAAAATCTGTTTAACAAGGAAGAGGATAAAGTTCCATATCCTATAACTGGAGAAACTGTATTTCTTGCTGCCATGAATGTTGGGTAGAGAGCACACTGGGCATTTGCCCTGGCCCCTAGAACTATGGTGTGAATGCCTATTGGTTCTAGAAAAACGGGTACAGCTTCCACAATAATGAACTTGGAGTGCGTGTTGGTGGGGGGAATGGGTGGGAAAACAGTCCTCTGTAAAATGTTATACTAAGAAGCAATGTAGCATAATGATGAAAAATGCAGATTTGAAGCCAGTAGGCTTGGGTTTAATTCTCCCGTTCTGTCATTTACTAGCTGTATAATTTACCCATCGATATCTCAGTCTCCTCACCTGTAAAATGGGTTAAACAAAAGTTTCTACCTCTTGGGATTGTTGGGAGGATTAAATGAGTTAATATGAGCACTAGAACAGTACCTGGTACCAAGTCAGTGGGACTTAAATATTTGTCAATATTTATATTCCTCAATCTATTATCTGTGAATTTGAAATGTTGTTCCAAAGCTAAAGTGATAGAAAATTTGAACGAAGGTTTAGAACAGACTAAGGTTGTGGTAATAGAGCTTTGAAGCCAGAAAAAAAGTAATCGTGTGATGGAGGGATGGAGAATAAAATGGCAGCAGCTGTAGGGACTCCAGGTTGGACTCTCAGGATAAATTGACCAGATTATGGCGGTGGGGGCAGAGTAGGTGGAAGGTCAAGAGTGCAGTGGGAGCTGGATCAGGGCCTGGGTCAGGGGTTGAGGGGATGAAACAATTAGATGAGAGAAGGCAAAGGGCAACTGTAGGCAGGGTAGGACCCAGTGTCTGGGTGTAGGTGGCTGCAGAAAAAGCAGTTTTGTCTGTAACCCAGTTTGGAACTGGAGGTGAGTAAAATGTGGAAAGAGATGTTTATTTTTGGCAATTCCTCTCCACAGTGTACTTCTCTCTTACTCTGTGTCCAATACTTCTATTCTGCTTTGAAGATGCTGCCCCCAGAGCTAAGTTCTCCTCCCCTGCCACTGCTCCACAGCCTGAAACTGTTCACTTCACCCATCAGTTCCCTAATAAAATCCCCATTATTTGAGTGCAGACTCAGACGTCAGCCCAAACTGAGAGAAAAGCTAACAGCGAGAAACTCATCTCTAACAAAATTACCGAAAGCCACTGACTAGTCCCTAAAGTGCCTAGAGTTTAAAAAGAAGATACTCGTAAACTCAAATGAATACCTAACCTAGTAATTCTTAATTTAAGCAGTGATGTGGTGGACATAGACAGGTTTCAGAGAATAATCATTTTCACTGAATCTTACAGGGGCTATCACTCTCAAAATGTTCAGGGTATTTGCTTTAACCTATTTTGGCTAAGGCAGCTTAACAAAGTAAAATGTAAGTATTCACGTAAGTTGGAAGAAGTATTTTTCAATTCCGTAAGTTGGTGATTTGTGTGTGTGTACGCGTGCATGCGGCTCCATGTGTGCATGTGTGTGTGTGTATGCGTTTGTATCCAAATTCTTTTTCTATTTGGAACCATAAATTTATTTCTTAAATGCTTGGATTCATTGCTTTCCTCATACTAACATGAATCCCGTGGTTGCTTCAATTGAGGGTTCGGGTGTGAGGTATTAGGAGGTGTGGGGTAGCTGACGGAGGTATAACCAGGTTGTAGGGGCTGGAATCTGCTTAGTCACAGGTTTTTGACATCCTACAATCCTCTTCCTCTCTAAACTAGGAAGTTCTTACTTCCATAACATGGTATCATCACCCAGGAAGTGAGCATATATTTTCTAGAGCTCCAGTCCTCCTCGTCTCTCCCCCATTTCCTATTGCTGTCTGTGGCTCCATCCACTCTCCCAGAATGCTTCACTTTGCCATAATGAGATGCTCGGCTGCTGTGCAGCACTGACATCTGGAGATGGATGGGGCCTCCTGTACTGCCCTGAGAGGGATGTTAAAAGACATTGTATTCATGGAAGCAGGCTAGAAAAGGCGAAGAGAAATGAAGAGCCTGACAACACACAGAAGCCATTGTCCAAGTGAAATGGTTATTCTTTCTGTCCATTCTCTGCTAGCTGGAGTAACTGAAGCAATGCTATGTTTCTGAAAGTCACTATAAAGGTCATGCATTGTTTAGATTCAATTGGAAAATTACACCTTCTGAGATCAATTTAATGCGACATCATTAGGACTTGGTTAGTTCAGTGCGAATAAGGTGAAAACACCCAATTCAGAGAAGAGCATGTGGTAATGAATAAATACATTTTTATTCAAATACTCTTTTAAATCCCCAGTTAGGTGTGATTTCTGTAAAATAAAAGGCTCTGGGTAAAAAAGAAAAGTGTCGGTTTAAGCATTCTGTAGTTGTGCTAGAGAAAAAGATTAGCAAAAAAAGGCTGATTAATGCTATCTTAATAGTCATGTGTCAAGAAACCTTGGAAGTGAGAGATAGTTTTAAAAATAACTGAAAATTTTCTCTATGTCTAGGGGAGGCAAAAGAATTTATTGCTTAATGAAATTGAAACACTAATATCAGATCTCAGCATAATTGGAAAATTCTTAGCTTTTCTGAAAGATCCTTAAGATGGCTGCTTCAGAAAGAAAGAAACCAGGATTTTCTAGAAATTTAAAAATACAGACTCATTGTTACTTGAAATAGTCTCAAGCATAAAAATTAGCCAACTGTACCTCACAAGATTGCATTAGGTTCACAAAGAAATATGTGACAGCACATAATTGGTGCTCATGTATTCATTCCTGCTTCTCTCTCCTACTTTTATAAATGCTTTTACATATTTTATCTTATTTAGCCCTGATTTATTCCTTGAAGGTATTACTCCCATTTTTGTAGATGAAAGAATTGAGGCCCAAACAAGTTTAATGCCTGTTCAAGGATTTAAGTAGTAGGGTTTGAGTCTTAATTTAGGCTGGCCCAAGGGTAATACTGAAAGACATTTTAACTTTGCCTCTTGTAGATTAAAAATCTTTTATATCACAAACTGTGGCTCTCAGGGAAAAGTAATGTTACTTCAAAGTACAAGGAAGAGAAATTATTCATTTTGGGAACACAATACATGTCTCTATTCATGTAGAATCCTCTGTAATTTATTACAATCTGTTTATCTGTTTAGGGTGCCATCTTTCTATATTCATGGGAATTTCCTATATCCATTTGAACCTCCAGTATCAATCACTATTTGTTAAGTTAGTTTCCAAAGGGTTTGAATGACACAACATTGGTATTAGGTACTGTCTCTCTTTCTTTTCTTTTTTTTTTTTACTTTACTGTGTAAAGTCTCACATTTCAGTTCCAAACTAGGCTAATTTCCCATTTGGTATCATGTTCTGGGGAAGGACACTTTTGTATGCTAACCATAAATTCTAGAAGGGATGAAGGAAGCCAAATTAATAAAACATGTGGAGTCTGGGACCAGCTTAGAGGAAAAGACAGATTTGGGATGATTTGGGATGTGAGGAGGAAGAGTTTATTCAAGAATATGATGAGTACTGGAAAGTGTCACAATGACAACAGCAACTAGCATTTATTGAGTATTACTATGTGCCGGGTGCTTTTAAGTGCTTTACTTGAATTCATTCATTCATTTAATTCTCATCACACACCTATGAGGTAGGTCCTATTATTTTCACTATTTTGCAGATGAGGAAACCAAGACAGCAGTGTGAAGTAATCTGTCTTCTTAAGTGGAAGAGCCAATGAAATTTTGATCCAGACCTCTGTCACCATAAAGCCTAGGTTCTGATTCAGAAAAAATGGCAAAAGATTAACTTTCAAGGCTAAAGTTTAACTCCCTCAAAAATTTAGCTCCCAAGGCTAAAATGCTCAGTGTGAACTGGTTCTAGAAAGTTCCATATGTTAAGGCGTGGTTTCTTTAAATTTTATTTTATATTGGGGGACACATCATAGCCTCAGTGGAAGGTGATGAAAAATTGGAAGTCTCTTGAATGTGCATTATGAGCCCACTTGACAGGAACACATCAATTCTATGAAGTAACTTGTAGTGATAATAAAGAGGTTGCTTGTGTTTGTCAGTGTTCTAACCTCTGGTGTCAGATAGATGGGAAAAGGAAGCTAATAAAAGAAAAAGCGTAGTAAAGCAGGATAGAAGGCAAACAATGCCAACTTTTTAGCTTATCAATATCAGTTTTGAGAGGCTGTCCTCATTGGTGACATCAAGGAAAATGCCTACTTCTATGCTTTTCCCATTAACCTGATATCAAGACCTGACCTTATGTAGGTACTGAAAACTGAAACCAACATTTTTATTACCCTAGTAGCATCTGGCAAGTGGCTATCTGCAAAACTGTTCTATATATATGTGAAAAGCAACATATGTTACAGTGACAGTTATATGTAATTAAAAGCTTAAGAGCTGTAATTGGCTCCCAATAACACAGGCCTCAGTGGTTAAAAGGGGAATTCCAGTATGCTGAAGAGGCTTCCCTCTCTCACTGACATATCAGAATAGAACATTTGCTACATTCAGCAAAGCCTCATTAGAGATTCTGGGTAAATAATCTTATTGATAATATACCAAGAAGTAGATAGTTGCTGTCTAAATGAGGTCACAAGGATAAAATAGATAAGATGTAGTAACCTGGAAATAATCTTTCTGACTGATATTTTTCATAATATATATCTACAAAGGCATCCTGAGTGGTTAGATATTCAACTCAAGAAAGAGGCCAAATTTCACTATCTTTTAAAAGCACATTCATATCCATATTATTAATAAATCTCTCAGGGCATATATTAACCTGATTAAAAAGAGAGGGAACCGAAGCCCAGCATGGGAATGTTATAACATAGGGAGTTTGGCTATTTAGGGACTCTGTTACCTATTCTGAGTAGCAAGTTATTGGAGTTCTCTAAGCCTCAGTTAACTTACATAAAAATTGGGGATAATATTAGTAGTCCATTGGGTGGTAGAATAATTTACAAGCAAAGCACCATAAGAGTAGTGCCTATCACATTGGAAGTGCTAAGAAAAGGTTATCATTATTTGGGTTAGCAAACTGTCAGTTGTTTATGAGTTTGGAGAAATAAACTATCCTGACCTCTATGGATATACAGATATTAAACAACACTGGTCCACTTATACATGATTTTTTTTCCGTAAGTACTGTAAATATATTTACTCCCTTGTGACTTTAAAATTTTCTCTTCTCTAGCTTATTGTAGGAATATATAGTATATAATACATATAATGTATAAAATAAGTATCAATCGATTTTATGGTATTGGTAAGGCTTCCATTCAACAGTAGGCTATTTGTAGTTAGGTTTTGGAGAAGTTGACAGTTATATGTAAGTTTTTGACTGTGTGGGGGGTCAGTACCCCTCAATTCTGCATCATTTAAGGGTCCATTGTAGTTACTCTTTTTTTATCTTTTTCATTTCCATATCCTGGAAACCCCGTGAGCTTGACATTTTGTGACTACTGGAGTTTTATATACTCTCTCACTGTAATTTGAAGCTGAATTAATTCTACCCTGGAGTGTGTTCTTTCTCATTCTCTTCAGATTTCACCAGGGGCACATTTGTGTATTTGTCTGAGCAGGCCCAACTTTATTTCGGTCTTGAGGACTATGCCATACCTCATTCTGTACCCCTAACCCTAATAACAACTTGCAGAAAAAGCATGCTATAGTGGGGTTTGTAGAATTTAAGGAAAAGTTTTAAAATTTGATTAAAGAGCTCTGCTATTCTTTCTCTCAGTAGACTTTTCCATATTAAATTTTATTTTAGCCTTAGTATATTTAAAAATATATCTGATTAAAATTAACATTGTACAACTAATAGAAAAAGATCTGATTATATAGGGTATCATTTGACACAAAGTAACTTGCTTTGTTATTACCTTAAAACAGTAATCTTGAAGTGAAAAGGCAGAGAGACTGTATTCCTAAATATCTCTACCCATCACAGTTCTAAAACAATTATTAATTCTTTTTCTCCAAGGATTTAATATAAACATACAAAAGTGTATCATCATTATCTCAGTAAACATCCCCACAGGGATCAAATTATTCGAGAATGCTACCAAAGAGAAAAAATTAAAATGCATTATATATTGAAAGAAGTCCTTACTGATTTCAATAAAAAAGGCAATATTCTAGCTTTGAAGTATAGAATTTATATTAGATTTATATAATAACTTTCAAACAGGAGAGAGAGTAGTTTACCTATCTTTGGAATTTGAAGCTTTGATATTGGACAGTGTGGTGCAGAGGAAAATACCTGGTCTAGGAGTTAGGAAACACGAGTTTAATTAATGCATTGTTATTAACTAGCTGAGTGACTTGGATTAGACATTTGACTCGTTTGGACTTCAGGTTTCATATTCTTAAAATGAAGAAGTTGGATTTGATAATTTCCAAGGTTCCTTCCAGATCTACAATTTTGCATTACAGTCAATTCAGTTCCCTTTAAGGGACAGTTAACTAGGACCTACTATTTGAAAGCACAGTACTAGGGAGATAAAAATAAATGTAACAGGTTTCCTGCCCTTAAAGGTTTATAATCTTGTAGATTGTTAAAATGATGGAGTAGTATTTGCAGAAATTTATGTAGTCATTTAATTATATCTGTTTTATTATTCATAAAACACATGGAGGCAGAGGGGTTTACAGAACGAGCTTTGCCTCTCAATCTTCAGGCTGCAACTGACCCACTATGAAGATCAGTGTAAATTACTCTCTAAGTCTGTTTTTTATTTGAAAATAATCATACTGACCCAACTGATGCTGAGAAATAACAAAGGTTGTACATTCTGTACATTTTTTAATGGACACCCTGTGCCAGAAGAGTGCTGGGTGCTAGAGGAGAAGCAGTTAGAGGTCCCTCATGTAGCTTAATCATTATATACATTATTACAAAGTGTGCTACGAATGAATTCATATAGCAAACAGCTACTCAAAACAAATTGTGGGCTTCAATGAGTTTAGTAGTGTCAAGAAGCAAGCCCATTTCAGTTCAAGATAACAACTGTGTCTCAGTCCTTAAATTACCATGATAAGCAGTAAAAAACATACAAATATTACATATACAAAATATTATGATCTTGTATAAACTACATATAATTTACGCCCTAGATGAAGAATAGGTTGAAAACATAAATGGGATAAAGAATGCAGGAGCTGCTTTTCTGCTGAGAGTAAGGACATTCTTAAAATTAAATTGCCCAACAAGGAATGACCTATTTCAGAGTCCAGAGGTACTTACCCATTTCTACGGGGCACAGATGACGCTTGGTCAGGTTAAAGGTCACCAATATGGATGAGATTCTTGTCTTGAGAAGAAACCTAAAGTGGATTAATTTCGGTTCATTTCTGAGATTCTATGATTAGATGAAGTGATTCATAAATGTTTGAATGATAGAAATATAATAGATTATTTTATAAATTATAAGGATATGATGTATTAATGAGATATTATAGATTAAGAGGAATGGGATATATTATGAGAGTGGTGTGGGACAGGGGAACTGGTTTGATTTCATTCTTCGAAATATTTTGTTTTTGGCGTAAATGTTACATTTACGCCCTGAGTGGAGACCTAAATTTCAGAACCCTGAAACTCAGAAGCCTTGGCTGTAGAAAGGTAAAACCAAAACGACTAATGTTTTCTTATGGTTGTAGTGTCATCCATTCTCTGAGGTGGGATCGGTGGAACGCTCTGGTGCTGGGTGGGGCAGGGCCTTGCGATGCAGGGAAGTGTGGTGTATGCGTGCTGTGGTTGGAGTAGGAGGGAGCGATCCTTCATTTATATTTCAAAATATATTACTCTACAATAATGTACTGAGTGTGATTAGTTGGCTTGAAAGCATTTAAAAAACTGGTCAGAACTCATGAAAATGGTTAGAATTCTTGATTTAGGAAATGCAATAGTCAGAATTCACGTAAATTAATGCCTTCTTCTCCCAAATAACAGCCGTTTTATTTTCTAGATCTCCTCCCAGCATAAATGATTTAGGTTCTGTTAGTTTACAGTAGTTGCCCTTCGAGGGCTGGTGACCTGCTGACGTAACAGACTGAGCCCGAAGTTCAGAGTGTGGTCCTGGATTTCCTGTTTGCGGAACCAACCATACATATGTCTGGAGGATGGACAATGCCTATACATTCCCCATTCGTCACAAATGGGGAAGAGTGTATTAACTCTAGAAAAGAAGTGCATTTCAAAAAGGTGGAGAAGATGGACCATTGCACAAGAAAAGGGAATTTGTTCCTCACCAGAGGTTTTGCTGTAAAAGAAGATGCGGCAATTCTTTATCCGGTTTTCAGCTGTAGGAAACAGCTAGCAAGAGAAGTCCCAGTCCAAGTTCGGCGTGGACTGGGTTCCAACAGAGAGCCGCTCTGAGGCATGCGAGGCAAGGGGGAGATCCGAACGCGATGGGCTAGGCGCGAGGTATGGGTTACCTCTCTTATTTGGTGCAGCGGTATACAAGATGCCCCTACTGCGCTTTCGGTTCTCGGTTTTTCGGGGAACATTTCGCGTGCTTTGTTTCAGATGCCGACCCTTCTTTCTCGGTTGGCCTGCAGCTCCACCAATCCCGCCTGCGACGGGGCGGAGCTTCAGGGTCAAGGTGGACCAATTCCCCAGCCTCGCCCCTACACGCGCTTTCAGACTCCCGGGGATGAATGACAGCAGCCGAGTCCAACCTGCTACTCCAGAGCGTGGCCTCCGCCAGGGGCGTTACGGGGAAGAGAGGCTGAAACCAATCACATTGAATCTCAGGGGGCGGGGCCTCTTGCTAGCCCCAGACCGGCGCTCGCCGCACTCCTTTTGTCAAATGAGATACGCGGAGGGGCTGTTCCCTAGGCGAGGTTTAGCCAATGGAGAAGGCGAGGTGGGCGGGCGGGGAGAGCCCGGCCGCGGGTCCTCAGCTCCCAGCCGAGGTGCGCGAGCCGGTGGGGGGACCGCGAGGCAAGCGCGGGATCCTGGGCGGCAAGCCGGGTGTGAGCTGCCCGAAAATGCACTCGGATGCTGCCGCTGTCAGTGAGTAGCAGAGAGCGAGCGGGTCAGGGCCGGACGGCTGCCAACATTCTCCACTCAGGTCTCGCGGTTCCTGCGCCCGTGCCGCCTGTCCGAAACGCGCCTGGAGTCCCTGCCTGGGAGCCACCCCTTCTCCCAGGGCCAGGGCGGGCGGTGACGCCGCGGGCAGCGCGGGGGCGGGCGTGGGGGGAAGGGGCCGGCCTGATGGGGGAGGGAGGAGGTAAGAGGGGTGGGGACTGGCTCTATTTCAGTATTGGGGGAAGGGGGGGCGGGACGTGTAATGAAGGGCTGGGACCGGAGTGTCTGGGGTGAATGGAGGTGGAGGCAGCGGCGGTGGCGGCGGGTGCTAGCGGGCAGGGCTGGGGGGTGGCACCAGAGTGGGGGAGTGGGAGCGAGCGAGCGGGGCGCAGGGGTGAGGATTTCCTACGGGCTGAGCGGTGCCGGCGGTTCCGTGAGAAAGGCGGGTGAGTGCGAGGGGAGCGTGGGGGCGGGGACAATGGGAAGAAGGGCTGGTTGGCGGGGTGGGGGGGAACAATGAGGTGCGGGAGTGGGGGCAGCGGCTCAGCGGGGCAGGAGGTTGGGCAAGGAGATGAAGGCTGATATAACGGGAGAGCGAGATGGTGGGGGTGTGATGGGATAGTTGGGGAGTCCGGCCGGCGGGAGGAGTATTGGAAGGCTAGTGGGGTAACTGGGAGTGGTGAGAGGGGCAGACGTTGGGGTAATAGGATGGAGCAGGTTTTGGGAAGACAGGGTAATTGGGAGTAAGAGGAGAAGAAGGGAGGATTTGGGGTGAGAGGATGGGGGCAGGGGTAAAGGAGGTGCGGTGTGGTGAAGAGCTAGTTGGGAGGAAAGGGAGATTGGGAGGGGCCAGGGCAGGGGGAGTACTGTCAAGTCCCGATACAGGCTGTGCGGGGCTGGAGGGTGGTGTAAGGTGTCAGGCTGTACGTTTCGGAGAGATGTTCCCTGCCTCTCTCCAACCCCGCATCAGGTCCTTGGAGAAGGGAGCCCTGAGCTTCGAGGTGCGGGGAGAGAAGGGGGCGGGGTTGAGGTGGAGGGGGCGGGGGAGGTTCCCCGAGGTTGGCGCTGGTCGCGGTTCCCCCGGAACGACTGGAAGCGAGGTCAGCGTTGGCGCGGGCTCCGGCTGCGGGACTGGGAGGCGGGGCAGGGACGCAGGCTGCGGGTTTTCCGCGGCGGGAGCCGGAGGGGCCCTGGAGGTTTGGTGGGCGGTTTTGCGCAGGGGAGGTGTCAGGGTCCCTGGCGGTCCCTGGATTTGGCAGTCTGTGACGCAGTTTTCTAATTTTTGCTTGTCAGGTGTGGAGGCTGGTCCTTCGGGACCTGCTTCCCTATAGGGAGCATCGCGCCGGAGGCCTCGCGTAGAGCCTAGGGGGTGCGACCTCTCCTAGGCGAGCAGGGAGAGCGCTTTAGGGGTTTCCTTTAGGGTCTGGTTCTAGTCGCCGGGTGTGAAGGGGAAAGGCACTCCCTCGGAATTCTGGGACTTGTAGTCCTGGCCGCGGTTGGGTTGGGTGCACGTGGGTAACTGTGGAAACGAGTCCCAGAATGCAGTGCGCCTCCCCGAACCTCCCTTTTCTAACTCGTGCTTTATTCTCGGAGGACCCTGGAGCAGTCTCGGGAGACTCGCCTGTACCCTGAGGCTCGAAACAATTCACTATATCTTTCTTTGTCAGCGGGATGGGGGGAACCAAGCCAAGTGCAGTCCTTTCACGCACACTTGGGTTCTTGCTCTCGAAGTTGATTTCCCCTGCATTTGCTGGCTTTATTTGTAGAATAAATGCTTAGTCTAGAACTACCTAGCACATAGGCTGTGGGGAAAACATTCAAGATCCAACACAATGTAAAGCAGCGTTTAGAATGGTGTATTTATTGTGACATCTATTATATATAAACACTAGGTTAAAAGGTTTGGTCTTATATAAATTTGAGAATGCAGTGGAGACAAATGTAACCCTTGTGCAGATAATATAAGTTATGCATCTATTTCTTGGGCTGTCTGGATTGCCCAAGGATGAAGGGACTTTTTGAAAAAAAGTCTTGAAATGAATTGAGTGATGGAGGTGGCTTAATAGAATTTAGGGTGCTCCCATTTATAAAGCCATCATGAAAGTGAAAATGAATAAAGGGAATATATGATGTCTTTAGTTTTCAGAGAATCATGGAAAGTAAATGAGACGAGAGGAAGAAAAACTCATTGGAGGACCTTTAGAGGGTTTTTGTTTTTAGATGAAACCTGTAATTCCTTCCCTGTGCCTTTTTAATGTTAGAGACCGCCTTCTAAGTCTATGGACTCCCCAAAGCACATTCTTTTCAGTTTCCCTTTACCATACACAGCGATTAAAAAAAATCTAATGTAGAGGGTCATAAGATTAGCTCAAAGATGACAGATCATTTTTATGTGTTATGTAAGGTATTTTGAAACTATTTGTATCATAGCCACTAGGAGAATATTATTATGACCTTAATGATAAATATTTTATCAAAAAGTCCTAGATTTGGAAACCTAGTATGGTTACAGATATACTGAATTTGCATACCTGATTCAGTGATGGTTCTTTTCATAACGGTTGAAAAATTGGACAATATGTGAGTTTTTGGGAAATTTATATCTTTAAGTTTGTGGTGAAATATCGAGGATACCCTTTGTGATGTGTAAATATGTCATATGGACGTGTTTTTAAAAATGTATATATAACCCTGGAATTTGCTCTCGAAAAGGGTAAAATGTATGAGGTTGAAAACAGAAGTTGTAATTGTCTTCAAGATGGTGTTTTTTAAAGAAAATATTAGGCTAGTCATTTCTTTACTTTTTTCTTTATTACATTCCAAAGGGCAGGTTCCCTTTACACATATAAAACTCACTCTTTCCCTTAGCCCTCCAAACTCTAGGTTTCTATACATTATCAGCTTTATAAGCCTCTGGTTTTTAGGCTCCTCTTGGATTTTTGGCCTTTCAGGAGGTCCTTTATTTTCTTGTGAACTTGGCCATGCATTTAAACAGATGTTTCTTACACCTTAGTATTTTTGGACTCTTTTATACAGGGAAGGATTTTTAGGTTATCTTGTCTATAACATTGCCAAACGTCTCCCTCATTTTATCCACCTTAGATCACTTCTGTGCGTTTATTCTTTTCTTTCTCTGTTTCTGCTTCCAAGAAGTGCCCCTACTAACACTTGATCACATTTTGTCAAATGTTATTTATCATTATATCCTCCTGTTTTTAGCCGCCCCCACAAGCTCTTATTAGCTTATTACTTTCTTCCTGACCATAGTACATGTTTGCATTATTCTCATCTTAATAATAATAATGATAATAATGTTAATTTAGCAGTTTAAAAATCAGGCTGTGGAAACTGATCTTGTGATGACTTCTGTTGTGTCAGGATGCCTTTGGCAAGTAACAATACTCAACTAAAAAGGGCTTGAATATAGAGCTTATTCAGTAGCAAGAAGTCTAGAGCTATGATTTCTTATCTATGTTACCTAGGTTCGAAGGCCAGTGCAGTGTATCAGTGATAACTTTTAAGAATCTGTATATCTTTTTCTTCCTCTATTCTTAGTATTTTGGCTTATCAAAAGCTTCAGGCTCATTACCTCATGCTTGCAATATGGTTGCTGCAGCACCAGACATCCTGCCTATGTATGAAAGGGAGGGAAGGAGTTTATTTACTTACAACTCTTTCTTAACAGAGAGGAGTCTTTTCTAGAAGGTTACCTTTCAGTTTCATTAGTTAGAACTGATCTCATGCCACCGCTGCTTATGAGGGAGGTTGAGAAAGGGAAATCTGGCATTTTTCAGCTGTTTTTGTGGGATGCGGCCTCTGCTAGGGTGGAAGAAGGGTGAGGAGAATGTTCTTTCTGGGTTGGCAGTCTGCAGGTTATATCCCTGACCTAGCTACTTTGTCCAGCTGTCTCTGGCTTGGTCCCAGTCTTTCTTATCTCTTATTTTCTGCCTCATTCTAAAATACTTAGAGGTGACCTATGAAATGTAGATAAATTCCTGTCAAGAGAAAGAAAATAAACTATAGATTTACAGGCTGTACAAAAATACTTGCCATATATTAGAAATGGGCTATATACTTGGCTCTAAGCTTCCTACTAGGCAAAACAAAGAGGAAAACAAGACCAGTTAATTTTATTCATTTGGTTAATGAAACTACAATTCATTTAATAACCTAAGCTGGAAGCTTAGATGTTTCTCATCCTCTTTCCCTGGTCGGTAGTGAAATAGAGGCTGCATTTCTTCCCATGCCTTTCTTCTTTTTCCTGTACCTATTCCCATCGCTCTAGGTCCGATCCATCCTTTCATATATTGTAATAACTAGTAATCCTTTTGCCAGGCTCAGCCTTCTCTAACTTCATTTTGTCCCAGGTACTTAGAGAACACCTCTGAGGTACTTACTGAAATACTCCTCACAATCTGGGGTGGAACCAGCTTCTGTAGTTTGAGCTGTTTCTTACCCATGGAGCACTCTTTCCTTGCCCACTGTGCTCAGTGCTACTTCTGTTGGAATTTTCTTTATTGTGTTATTTGTCCCTTGCTAGGAGACTCTTTCCCTCCATTGAATCTCTAAAGTACTATTTACTTCTAGTCTCAGTTTTATTTTGTATAACAATAGCTGCTTGTTTACTTTTTTGTCTCCTCCCCAGTTAGATTATTAACCCCTTGAGATCTGGGACTATGTTTTAGTATCCACTTTATTGTCCAGCATGATGCTTAGGTCCTCATATATACATTGAATTGAACTTAATGGGTCAACTCTTGAATAGTTTGTGAATTACCTGGAAAATTTTAATTCTTCCTCCTGCTATTCAGCATGCTTCTGAGTCATCCTTAAGAAAAGTCTTTAGATTTTTCTTTGGGAAATGCAAACAATCACTTAATCATTTTCTGCCTTTTTTTTGACAAAATCAGCCATATGCAAACCAATTTAAATCTTTTAAAACACATGCATATATTACTTTTGAAGAATGTTTGTGGCAAGGTGAAATTCTCAAAGAGAGTCAGACGCTAATGATGTACTGAGGAACAAGGAGTCTCAGTGTGAAAGGGCACATGTCCATTTCAGGTTTGGTATGTAACAGTCCTGTATGGAGAAAGCTACGGCAGGGCTCAACAGGTCTGACATATATAGGGGGGCCCAACTCTTTTTTTATAACCAATTCTGATCCTGAATATGAACAATACATTGAGATAGAAGAAAGGCTTTTTTCATTTAGAAAGTAAATTTTGTTAGTTGGAGGTAAATTTTCTGAGAATCTGACATTAATGCTGATATCTTTTTATAGTTGGTCAGCTTACATAAGTGTTAATAGCTTTTCATAACTTGCTTTTCTTTTTTCTTATTCTGAGATTCAGGTTAGAAGTACCTCTTGAGAAGTATTAAGCAGAATATACATTCAAAAATATTTGTGGCTATAAAAGAGATTCTATTTTGTGGCTTATGTTTTAAGTAGAAGTTGTTACTGAAATGTGACAGTTTAAATAGAAGCATACATTTTAGCAATTACTGCATGACTATTTCAGCTCTAAGGATATTTTTCGTATCATGTCCATATCTGCAACTTCAGATTTGAATTATTTTTCTTTCAGTTAGAAAATGCTGTTAATGAGTTATTTTCAGGCTATGAATGTAGGCTTGTAGTTTTTTTGAAACTCACATACTGGGTGAAACACTAAATAACATGAAAAAGACCCCACCCTTCCCAAATAGCATTACCTCTGGGTGTGATTCTTTTTAGTTCCATGTTTGAGGATTTTTTTCTTGTGAATATTTTTTTGAAACCCTTTTCATTACTTGCTGGCCTATATCATTAGTATTCACAAAAACAGTGAGTCATCCATTTGTGTCTGGTGGGCAGGGACCTGACTCTTCCTCTAATTTGGGAGCATCCCTACCTTAGCAGGCAGAGTTGCTCGGACACACCCACCCCAGAGTGTGAAACTGAAGCTGGAGGCAAGTGATGGGAAGAAGCAGGGAGTGCCTGCAGGCCATTTGGAGAGGACAGACAGAGGTGGCAGCTGCGCTATTTCTATTTCAAGAGTCAGTGGAGGCTGCGGTTCCAGGGGCCCAGCAGGTCCTGGCTGTGTGGATGCTGCACTCAGCTGCGTGTCCTTACACATTGTTTTGGTTCTATAGCTGATGTACTTGGTTTTCTGAATTTCCTAGAGATTCTGTGAACTATCCAATAGCCTTTAAAAACAAATCGCTCTTCTGTTTAAGTTGGCTAGTTGGTTTTCTAATACTCACAACTAAGATTTCTAACAAATTCAACATCTAAACCTGCCACTGCTCAACTCCTGACAGAGGCCCTGTGGATAAGAGCAGTGATCTGCCTTTCCACCCTGGTCAGACTCTGTTTAGAGTCCAAGAATCCTGGCTCAAGGTTACACAGAGATGATAGTTGCAGGGGCTGCTTTTGCCGGTGGTCAGGTAGGACTCTGAGCTATACACATCAGCCATCCCACTGGACCGCATCATATGGAGCTCTTTATTGCTGTCTTTCTCTAATCACCTTTTTGTCCCTAAATCAGTCAATCAAGAGGTATGTCCAGGATCTAATGCATAACTTCTTGTGCATCTTTTTGGATTTGACTTGGGGATATTAGCTATGGGAATATTATTATTATTATTTTATTAAATAAAATAATTTTATTTAATTAAATATTACTTTTGGTGGAATATTTGTTTAGCTAGAATTCATATCTGATATTATAATTGCTTTTTAGTCAACCTTATTGAGTATAATTTACATGCTATAAAATTGGACCATTTTTAAGTTTACAGTTTGATGAATTTTGATAAATATCTGTATTGGTGTAATCACTACTAGAATTAAGATAGAGAACATTTTCATTACCCATAAAAGTTCCCTGTGCCCCCTTGTAGTCTATACTTCTCTACCTCCCACTACAATTTTTAGCTTTTAATATATGTAATACTAGTCCTCCATAGTTGTAATTTATTATTCTGCTGCTCATGGGGATATTACAATCTAAGAAGGTGTGATAAATCTTCCTTTTTCTCTTTTTTACTGAACTATTAAATCCAAAGAAAAGCTATCAGTGCTATATAAATTATAAATCTGAAAATTAATGCTTTACACATGAAACTGTCTAGAGTTAGATGATGACTTGTTCTCTTGAAACGTTTTTCAGTGGATGGCTTTTCTTCTTTCTCTGTGGCGGAAGACATACAATGCTAGAATTTCTCTGTGTTTGAGGAACAGCAAGGAGGCTGGTATGCTTCCCATGGAGTTGGGGGTTGGTCTGAGGAGTAAGTAGGAGGCATGATCAAAAGTGATCTCAAGGATTAAGGGAGAAAAAACACATTAAGTGATTAGAGAAATGCTGGGCACTCTGCTGTTTTTCATGCTAATGATTACTGTATAATGACAGTCTCCTCCTTAGACTTTAACAGCAGCCCCCAACCTTTTTGGCACCAAGGACCAATGCCTAATGATCTGAGGTGGAGCTGAGGCGGAGCAGCCACAAATACAAATGAAGCTTTGCTCACTTGCCCCTTGCTCACCTCCTGTTGTGCGGCCCAGTTCCTAAAGGCCATAGACCCGTAGTGGTCGGTGGCCCGGGGAGTGGGGACCCCCGCTGCTTTAAAAAGAGCCTGGAGAGGAAGAGAGGTTCTAAGAACCACCAAGTGAGTGAGGCATTCCCTCACTCAGCCATTCACCAAACGAATGAGGTTTTTTGTGTTGCCAGGAACTGCTGTAACAAGCATGACTGAGCTGGGGTCACTATATTTAAGGAGCTTCTTTCTAGAGAGTCAAGTGGTGGAAGCAAAGAAGTAATGGACAGTTGAAGTATGAGGCTGTGGCTTCTGGGTTAGATGGATGCCCAGGATGCTTTGGGAATAAATAGGGATTCATTAAAATTAGACTTCAGGGAAGGGTTAGCAATCGTCATGTGGGTTTAGCTTTTGAAGTTTTATATGTGAAGAAGAGGATCTGTGTGCACCTGGTGGGGGATGAGGTGAGAGGGTGCTGTCCAAGCAGAGGAAGCAGCATAGGTGAGAGTACTGAGGACTGTGGCAGCATATGGGAGTTTGGATTGTGGAGTGAAGAAGGGGAGGGGAGGCTCAGGGGTGGTCAGGAGCTGGAGGAGGGAGGGATGAAAAGAGGCATCAGAAAGTGAGAGAAGGAAAGAGGAAAATCAGAAGGTGGGTGCAGGGAGAGAGGAGGAACAAAGGGGAATGGGGAGGGACTGAAAAATAGAGGGATTATCTTTAGGCTGCTCAACTGCTTTGCCTGATTAGCTCATTTAATCCTCCCAGCAGCCCTCTGGAGTAGATTGTGTACTGTCGTTTTCCCCATTTTACAGATGAGGAAGCTGAGGCGAAGAAAGGTTAACTTTCTTCAGGGTCACACAGCTTGTAAGTGCTGCACTGAAATTCTAACTCAGGCATTCTGACTCCAGGATGTTGGTGCCCCACCACTGCCAGTGAAGTAACACTCATTTTATTTGTGTTTTTCATTCAATCTTTGTGGTAACCCTGCAGACATATTGGAATTCCATATTTTGTCACTGGCCTATGAATGATGATGGCAGAGCCATTTGATATGATTATCTCTGTTTTGCTTTTGGTTCTGTTCTTCTTGGAATAGGTCCCAACAGGATCAGGGTCTAGTATGAATTCCTTCTTTCCCATTATTCTTCTCATTTCTGCCATTTTACTGGTAATAACAGTAGGCATTTAAAAATGGATTCTAAGTGGACAACTGATAGTGGGGGAAAAAAGTATTTCCATACTTTTTTTTAACTCACTGGTAAAATAGTCATTTTTATTCTTAGATTTTATTTTAAATAATCGTGTATTGAATATTTTTTAAACACTCATTTTGGAAATATAAGGAGGTATCTAATAACATTGCAGAAACTACTAATGTAGTTTTTGTGTAACATCTTTGAAATTTTTTTCTTTTTCTATAGTTGAGGGTGAATTTAAGTCTTTTTCCCTTTTAATATCTTTTTCTACAGATGCCTATAATTAGACCACAAATTACTTTTTTTTTTATTAAATGGGGAGCTGAGAAGGATAGTTGTACATTCAAGTCTAGGCAACTGGCTATTGAAGTCAGAGTTTTAAAGACCCATCACCTTGTCATCCCTTCTGCCCTGTCTTTACTTTTTGCTCTTTTAGGTTCAGTCTGCCTTAGGTTCTTCCATGTTCTGATAATAATAGGGATTAACATAATAAAGCTTTATTAGTGCATAGTAATAAGACAGCACTGTGCTCAATGCTTGGCTTGTACCGTGTCGTTTAATCCTCACAATAGCCCTGTGAAAAGGGTCCTGTTATTCTGCTTTACAGATGAGGACAGTGTGGCACAGTGAGGTTGAGTTAGAGGAAGGGTCACTCAGCTAGGACGCTGCAGAGCTGGGACTCTAACCCAGGGCTTTCTGCTGCCACAGATGTACTCTTTAACCTAAATTTGGGCTCTTGTAACATTAGCAAGGTTAAAAGATGATTTTTACTCTGAACTACCAAGTGGATCTGTGTTCTTCAGTGGGGAGGGTGGGATTAAAGAAATGAATCTAGGGCCCTTTGTACTGTGTCACGTTTGGAGTGCAGCCAGACCCGGTGTCCTGAAGTGGCCAACTCCTTTGAGATGGTTCCCACAGGCACATGCTTTGCGGTGGATGACGGGTGCTAGATGGCACACTGTCTCTCTAGGGCGGATGGTTTCTCCTCCCAGCCTCTTTTATGGGTCCTGTGAGAGTTAGGAGGAAAAAGCCAGCAGTGGTGTGCTTGGATGGCTTTAACTTCGGATCTTGTGTTCAGTGAAAATGCTGAGTCACCTACAATGACCTGCTTTCCACCCCTTAGTGATTTTCTCCTTTCCATGCTCACCTTTTTAGCTTTGTGCCTTATAAATAGCAAATGTTAATAGATGAGAATGAAGTTAACACCCTTGTCACTGCTATTTCGTTTCTTTAGATTATCCCTTGGCTTTTCAGCCTTGTAATCTTTTCCCTGGGTCTTGTTCTTTTTTCCACATGCTGATAGGGTACTTGTGAATGAGTTGGATTCCTGTCTGTTTTGTGCTGAGGTTGTTCCAGGAATGGATTGGCTGCCAGCAGGTTGGGGGTTGAGTTGAGGATGGGGACGAAACTCTCCTCTCTGGTTGCACATTAGAATCAACTGGGCTGCTTGAGAAACGATGAACATTCTCCACTCCCATTTTTATTTCACTGATCTGGATTGGGGCTCTGGCACTGGCATTTTTTCCAGCTCCCTGGGTGATTCTGATATGTAGTCACTGTATTATTTTTAAGTAGCTTAATTAGTGTGCTGGCTTTGGTTTGGACTGTGGTGGAGATGGCTCAAGAGCTGCAGCAACTCTTCCCTGGGCCCTGCACTGGGCGGGTAGCACAGACCATTCCTGCTCACCATGTGACATCATAGCCAACACTCAGATACACTTACTGTGTCCCAGGTACTGTTCAATGCACGTTGCAGCAGCAACTCATTTAATCCTCGTGGTATCCTTATGAGGATGGCACTATTATTATCCATTTTGTAGATAAAGAAATTTCTACTTCTAGCAATGAAGGGCATGTAGAATGAAGCTGACCCACAAACCCAGCTTTTGGGTTTTCCTAGTTTTGCGATATGGAAAACTCATTTCAAATCTTTGTGTTTTAAAAATTTGGCCTCGAACATGAATATATATTTGTTTCTACAAATGAGACATATACCTGTGCCATCCTTTATAGCTAAGTGTCTGTCAATTGGTATGTAAAAGGTGTAAATTGGTATTGTAGATCATGTAGAACACTACTTTTTTATAGTGTCAAAGAAAAATAGGCTTTACTTTGTGGTAGATTTATATTCCAAGTCATTTTGAAGTAGAACTCATTTTTAATCTTTTTTACTCAAAATTTCATTTTGTACTTTTTTTTTTTAAAAAAAAATCACATGTTTGAGCTTATATATAGATCTGCACTGACTTGTGACCTGTCCTGCTCTTTACTCTCTGGCTATGGTAACCTTCCAGGATACTAAGCAAATCTAACATTGGCATTTTAAACATCCCCTAATCTTGCCGTCATAGACCCAAATCAGCACTCCCTCAATCCCATGTGCGTTTCTAGTCTCCCTTTCATAGTCATACTTCTGGAACAAGTATTTTATGTTTGACATAGTCTGTTCAACTTTCAACCCACTTCCTTCTGGTCTCAGTGCTGGCTTCGAAATCTTCGTCAACGTCACAGAGTAACCTCCACAGTGCTAAACTCAGTGACTACATATTTTTAAAGCATTCCCCTGTTTATTAGTACATATTATATGCTAGGCTTTTGCTATTCTATGTATTGGGATACAGTGAGGGAACAAAGCAAAAGAAAGTCCCTGTCTTCATGGAGCTTGGGGTCTAGGGAGAATGACAAAGGCTAAATATACATAAAATATAATGTCGTCACAAAAGACCTCATATTGTATGATTCCATTGTACAGAAAGTAGACTAATGGTGGCCTAGGGCTGAAGGAGTAAGAGGAGAAATTCGGAGTGACTGCTAATGGGGTAATAAAAATGTTTTAAAATTAGATTGCGGTGATGGTGGCACAACTCTATGAACACACTAAAAACCATTGACTTGTGCACTTTAACTAGGTGAGTTTTATGGTTTGTGAACTATCTCAATAAAGCTGCTAAAAAGTGTCAGAAAGTGACAAGTGCTATGCAGTAATCTAAATCTGATGAGGGGTGGGGGTGCTGCTTTGGATAGGGAAGTTGGGGAAACCTCAATGATGAGATGACATTTGAGTAGATATGTCAACAAAGTCACCTGTCAGGCCTCGTGAACATCAGAGGTTGGTTGTAGAGGCAGAGGGCATATTAAGTGCAAAGGCTCTGAGGTAGAAATTCACTTAGTATTGAAGGGAGTGTGTAGCTGGAATGGAGTGAGCAAGGATAATGGTATGAGATGAGTTGGGTCAGATAACTTAGGTCATGTAGGGCTTTGTGAGGACTTGTTGAAGACTTAGATTCTTTTCTTTTATGCTGCAGTAATAAATCCAAAATCTCAGTGATCAAAATCAAAGGGCCTTCAAGGCAGGTTGGTGAGGGTCCCTTGAAATTATTGCTATTTTCATCTCAGTCTATCTAAAACCCACTGTTTTTGGGAGGAAGAAGACAAGGCAAACCTAAACAATGACTCTCATCTAGACTACACCCTTAACATCAGTTTTTTTTTCTTTTTCCATATCACTGAGTAATATTGACATATCAGGAGAATGGGCCATGTAACTCCTGAGTCAGAGAACCCACAAGCATTCCATGTTGGATCCCAGTTAGAGAGGCCTAACCCTGCACTGCTAAGTCATGCTCTTGTTCTGTCCCAGAAACCGTTGGGATGAGTGCTGATTTTGATAACCTTTAATTTTGTACAGTTCTGTTTTACTTTTTTGGCAATGACATGGTCATTATTCTGTCATTGTCCCAGTGTCCCATGTGGCTCCTGGCTTTACTGGTTTAATTGTTTTTATTGTCATCAAAAGGCAGTTATTAGGTACATACCTGTGTATAGTGCTGTGTTAAAGACTTTTATACCTGAGAGCATTGCTCACTGATTGGCCAACTGGAGTTTAGCTAATAATAAAATACATTTATGACTCTTTAGTAACCAGAAGAAAGAAGTGTACTTGAAATAGAAATAACATTGGTGTTACTGCTATTTTCTCTGCACATCTTTTCTCTTAAAAAAAAAAAAAAAAAAAAAAAAAAAAGATTGTTTCAGATTTGGCCAGTTTTAGTAACTTAAAAAAAAAATTACCCTACGTTTGTGTGCTTGATTATTGACTGTTTTGGGTGGGAAATGCTATTGCTTTTTTCCTTTTATATATCACGGAGATAAATTAGTGTTTGCTCTGATTAGAAATAAGCTAGAATGGAGGAATGGGCTTTGGGGCGGGAATTAGAAGATTGTGACTTACTTCCCGTTTGGCCACAGCTAGGATCTGACCTGTCTTGAGTTAATAAAATGAGGAGAAGTGAACAAAAAGACATGCAACACAGTGGCTCCCTCTCATCTCTCAATCGAGTGTTAGTGATTTTTCCTTATAGTACAGTCACATTTTATAAAAAAGTTAGTTTTAAAGTTCATATGTAAGGTGACAACCACCCGTATTAAAAATAACACTGGAAATACTTTCAGAAGGTGCTTGGTTGGAGATTGTCTCAGATAAATCCAGCACAGCCAGTTCTTTCCTCTGGCGTTGGAACAGATCACACTGGTGCTTCATCTGAGCATCAGTTGAAGCCGCTGGCTTATGTTTAGGGACTAGGTTTATGAAAAGTACATCTTTAAATGCTTGACTCATATGGTGTTGTGAGATGCACAAAATGTGATTGGCACGTGGAAACTGAGTGACCATGGGATTCATGTTGCCTCTCTTTTGTTCATTAAGTAGAAGGGAAGGCGGTTACTGGGACAACTGAAAATTACCAACCCCCCCGCTTTTTTTTTTTGCCAAGTGTATAAAGTTGAATTTGTATGTGTTAAATGTGGATATTCTGCAATCCTACTGTAGTCAGGATTTTTCTTCATCATTTTTACTGCCACTGTCTAGCTTAATCATTTCCCACTTCAATCACTTCAAGTAGTCTTTGTGACAGGCCATTCTAAATCCAGGCCACCCATCATGCAGGCCACACATTTGCCATAGGGTTATCATTCCAAAAAAACTCCCAATTTAAACAACTTGTGTGGCACCCAGACTCAGAGCAGTGCTTCTCCTATCCTTTTGCTATGGCAGAGCTTCAGTGAATTAGGTACCTTCGGGGTCCTGGGAGCCTAGCTTAGTGTGGTAAAATTTCTATAACGTTTTATGCCATAATTCTGTTTTTGTTTTCATGTAAAACTCTTGAGGATGTATTACCATTGAGTAGGATTGATGCTGTTTGAATGTGCCATGCTTATCTGTTACATTTGCAAACTGTCTGGAGGTCCAGTTGGAAATAGAAGTCCTTAGTGGTTTAAATGTAAACTCTGAAGCAGGATTCAACGTTCATTTTTGAACCTTTGCCTTCTCTTTGAGTTTCCAACTATTACCATGCTGCTTCTCACATTTGAAGATCTAATGGAGTGGATGCACTGAAATGGCATGAACATACTGAATTTAGGTTTTGGTGCCTCTGTATCTGCATTCATTTATACATTGAGTATTCCTTGAGCACCTAGTATGTGCCAGGTGTAGGGATGTGATGAAGTATGAGAGCTGACCATGTTGTTATTAGAGGGAATAGGGCTCAAGGCAAAGGGAATAGCATGTGCAAAGGCCCTGAGGTAGGAGTATGCTTGGAGTAGTTACAGAACAACAAAGTTCACTGTGACTGAGAAGAGTGAGTGAGGCAAAGATGAGTAGGAGATGAGATTGCATAGATGGGTAGAGGCAGAGTGTGCAGGCCCCTGAGTTGATGATAAAGGTTTTTTTTTGCTTTACATGCCTTCCTCTTCCCTCTATAATTTTTGCATGAAGATGGAATTAATTTTAATTTGTTTACATGCTAGCTAGTTGCTGCTGTATTTACTGAATAATTATCTCTTCCCCATTGATTTGAAATGCAATTTTGTTATATATATTGATTATATATATGTTTATACATACATATGTACATAATTGCATACATACTTGTTTATTGAATCTTCCATTGGTTTGTCTTCTTGCACACATACCATACTGTTGTAGTTACTATACAGTACTCCCCGTCGTCTGTGGAAGATATATTCCAAGACCCTCAGTGGATGTAGGTAGCACCGAGCCCTGTATATACTGTGTTTTTTCCTAGGCATACAACCTTTTCATTTAAAAGAAGCACTTTACAACTTCTGTTTGGAATATCCAAAGTGCCAGCATCACTACTCTTATACTTTGGGGCCATTATTAGGTAAAATAAGGGGTACTTGAATATAAGCACTGTGATACTTTGTGCTTGATTTGATAAGTGTTACTAAGTGAATAATGGACGGGGAGCATATATGCTGGACAAAGGGATGATTCACGTTTTAGGTGGGCATGAGATCTCCTCATGCAGTTCAGGACAGCACACAATTTAAAACTTATGAGTTGTTTATTTCTGGAATTTTCCATTTAGTATTTTCAGACCATGGTTGACCACGGTCAGCTGAAACCACAGAAAACAAAAGCATGGCTAAGGGGGACTAATATACCTTTATATTAGGCATTGGAAAACTATAGCCCACAGGCTAAATCTGGCTCCCCACCTAAATTTGTAATAAATAAAGTTTTATTGGAACACAGCCACACTCATTTGTTTATGTATTGTTTATGGCTGCTTTTCAGCTACAATGGCAGTGCTGTTGCAACAGAGATCGTATGGCTCACAAAGCCTAAAATATTTGATCTGGCTCTCTACAGAGAGTTTACCAACCTCTACTTTATACTGTATATTGATATCTGATAGGGCAAGCTCTTCCTCATTCTTTTTTAACAATTTCTTGGCAAGTCTAGGATGTTCGTTCTTCCAGATGAACTTTAGAACCAATCTGCCAAGCTTGTCTGACTCCCTCTCTTTCCCCACCTCTTTCTTGGGGTGGGAAACCGAGGGGCACAAATAGGAATTTGATTGTTACATTTAATTTGTAGTTTAATAAAGAGAGAAGTGATTGCTTTACAATACTGGCTCTTTCCATTCCAGGAATATAATATCTCTACATTTATGTTTTTTACTCAGCTTTTATTGTTTCTTCACTTGAATGTTGCATATTTAGGTTTATTCCTACATGTATTATTGCTTTTGTTGCTATTATAATTGAGATGACGTCACATCTGTATTTTACAAGTGACTGTGGTATACAGGAAAGGTTTATATTTTTATACATTTAAATTGTTTCCGACCCTCTTATGGAAGTAAACTACTGTAAGACTGTTAATTTTGATTCTTTTGGTTTATGGTCATGTTCTGAATTTACCCATAATTGTTTTTCATTCCAAATATTTGTATCTGTCTGTATTGTGGGACCCTATACCTAAGGTAGTTTAAAGGAATGGACCTTGACCCTCTCAGTGGCATTCATTTTTTTCTTTCATATTATATAGGTTACAGCAAATGGTAATTACAAAACAACAAGAAGAACCCAGAAGCTTTCTGCCCAGTCAGCTTTTGTTGGTAGTTTTAAGAATACCCAGAAGATTATTTAAGCAAGCTATTTATCAAGCAGCCTGTGCCTTTATACAGAGCCATTTGTTGCTTTTAATACAGAACATAGGGTTTGCATGGCACACAGGAGAGTCAAACCCAGTCACTGCTTTACTATAGAGAGCCATTTGATCATGGAATAAAGTTGGCTTAACCTAGCATTTATCCTTCAGAATTGAAATATGAGCCAAAAGAGATTTTTATGAATCAGTTAGATATTATATTCCTAAATATGTTCTCTGTAAGGCATTTGAACTTTACCCTTAACATTTATTCCTTAAGGATGTGAAACCTGTTTTAGATTTTAAGGGCTGTTACTTGCCCTGAGCACTGAATAGATGAATCATAAATTCAATATCTGTTAACCTTTGCGGATTTATCTTTTAATGACATTTTTGTCTCTTTTCCTTCAATTTGTGTCTTCTTAGCTGCTTCTTACCTTAGTGAAACTAAAGAAAAATCATTCATGTTGCTGATTCCCTTTTTTCTTACTTTTTTTGGGGGTGCATGAAGTGATGATGAGGTGGTTGGTGAGTGTAGTAGACATTTGATGTGGAAATGGAGAATTGCTGACATATGTGATTCGTGAAATAAATCTCATTACTCTTATTGCCTGTAAAGTAAAACTTTATGTATAGAATGTGGTCTTTAATGCTGCTGTGTAATTGTTCTACTATGTAGAGATTGTCTTTGACCATTATTATGAACATCAGTCGGTGGTGGACAAATATAGCAATGTCATCATAGGCTTCGGAGATGTATCAGGCCATGTGCCTCTGTCAGAGGGAGTGCCAATTTGGGGGTGTCTGAGGTGGGGCTTGACTTGGACATACAAAAATTAGAGACCATTTTAGAAGACCATGTGTGGTGCGAATATAGTGATAGTTGATACATTTTATTAAGCATGTATTATGGTCCAGGTATTGTAATCTTATTTTACAGATGAGGGCATTGAAATTTAGGTTAAATAACTGGTAAACCTGAGATTCAAACCAGCTGTCAGACTCCAGAGAGAGGAAATAAAGTATAGTGGTATTTGTGCAGGAACTGTGTGTGTGTGTGTGTGTGTGTGTGTGTAGAAGAATTTAGCAATTTTAGATTCTCTTACGTGAATTTTGACGGTTGAATTGACATCAGGGTGGTGAGAAAAGTGTGGCAGGGGAGCCTGGAAACCACTTTGCTTGACCTTTGGCAAGCCCCTTTCTCTCCTTCTTCCTGTGAAGCCTCAGTGAAAAAAGAATCGAGACCCATAAGTTTTCTGTTTTTGCTTTTGTTTTTTGAGGGGTCTTGGAGTTTAACTCAGGATATAATTTCACAATGATACTGGAATGTATCATTTGTCTTTTTTTTTTTTTAATTGAGAGAGTACGAAAAGTGGGGGTTGTGGCTCAGTAGTAGATGTGAGGGGAGGGGTTGGTGTATGGTCAAACTTCCCTGTAGGTCAGGAGAAGGCTGTCACTTCTAGCTTTAGAGATCTCTATACGAGTTTATTAATTACAAACATAAGTACGCACATATACATGCACTCACCCCTAATGCTTTTAAAAACTTTTCTGTGCAACACACTAATTAATATGGAAGAGGTTCTGTGCCATATTATGTCATCATTTACCTTAAATATGGCTAACTCATTCAGATGCCAAATAATTAAAATTTGTTAATATTTGAGGCCCAATTTAGAACCTAAGGTTCTGCTCTGGTTGTCTCTCAGCCAAAAACTCTAGTTCTTTGGACCATTCTTGATGGCTGTGACTGCAGTGTTAGGTGTTTGGCAGTACACATGTGTGTGTGAATGTATGGCCTGCTGCTCCTAACAGTGGAATGTGAATGTTAGGGGCTTTGCTGCCTGCTGGCCCCTCTGCCCTGTAGGCCAGCCAAGAACTGGATTACTGCCACGATTTAGAAAAGAAAGTAAAGCTTTCTAAATACTGGCAGGGAGAACGGCTTGTTTTCCAGATTCAGAGCAGCAGCCCAGTGTCCAGTCTCCCTGCACAGACGACTTGTAGTGTCTGCTCTTTGGGTCTGTTCTTGGCATCTCCTGAATGTCCCAAATAAAAATTCCAGTGAAGGGAGATTTTTTTCCCCTTTTTATCAGCATGGCATAACTTGGAGACATACGGTATCTTTTTCAAGGTTACTTTCAAAACTAACCTTTACTGACCTTTATGATAGATAGTAAAGAAAAGCAACTAATGTAAATCCTGATGTTTTACATCTATTGGTTCTTATTCAAATATGAAATTATTCAGACTTTTAACTCATTTTTACATAGCCTATTATGTATGCAAGCATACTTTATAAAAATCATTTGAAATTAGAGATTCAAAAGCCTAACAGTTTAACTTATAGTTTTATGTTGTACAGGATTCTAAGATGGAACAACTTAAATTGTTTTGTAAATATGATTTAGTATGTAATTCTGCAACTATGGGAGATGATTCAATGTGGATACATTCTTTGATTTGGACATGTTTCTCTATGAATGATTTCTGCTGCTGTGTTTCCGGTTCTGTGGCCCATTTAATATTGCAGTTCTAGTTACTAGACTCCATGACAGGACTCAGCCTTCCAGACTCAGCTTGCAGGATAGTTCTTTGATTTGTCTGTGTTTGACTAATAGGAGGGAGAGGGGCTTAGATTCCTTTTTTGCTCTCTGTTGTATAAGAGCCAGCAAAATAAATATGTTGTAAGAACTGCCAAATGGTTGAGATGCTTTTCTATTAATTTCTTGAAGGCAGCTTGATATTTTGCTAGTAATTCTGGGAAAGAGAAAGTAACATGTTTCATTTGAGATCTGCCTTCTATTTGTGTGACTTGTTTAATTTGCTAACTATTGATATTTTGCTATTAAGTTCAGATTCATTGCTGGTAGGATTTTATAACTACTAAATTATTTTTGTTTTACATTACAATTCACATGAAAATTTCATGAACTTTATTTAACATTTGGTTGGCATTTTAACTTTATTCAGACTTTATTTCTAGGAGATAGGTCAGTAGTTGCATGTTATATTTTACTTAATAGTACCAAATTAATGGAGAAAGTATTCAATTGTATCAAAACATTTGTTTATCTTCTGAACTTTTTTATAGACTGCAGTATGGGAAATAAATGACAGAATTTTCCCCTTTTTCTTTTAAAGACTTTCAGCTGAATTCTCATCTCTCAACACTGGCAAATATTCATAAGATCTACCACACCCTTAATAAGCTAGTAAGTCAATCTTTTAAAGAAAAAACTACCAACTGTTTAAAATAGTTGTTTTAAGCATATTTGGTAAAAATTTAGATATGGATATTAAAACATCAGCTATTTATAAAAATGTTTATTTTTAAAACTTATGGTATGTGATTTCTCAGTAATGATGAATATATTTCTTGCAGAATCTAACAGAAGACGTTGGCCAAGACGATCACCAAACAGGTATCTGTAAATGCTAACACTGCTTAATTTTAAATAAACTTCCTAATGTAAAGTTAGGAGGGAGAAATACTAGCTGAGACTGCTCCACATTGTAATACATTCCATTATCAAGTCGTTACTTGGTTGAGGGTTTTTTTCAGGGTGCGTGAAGGAAGCTATGTTACCATGCCTTCCCAGCAGGAAATCTATTCTGGGGCTCTGCTTTAGGAAAGAGTACTTTGATCTCTTTAAAGAAGCTGGGGAGTCTCCCTACTGGTTTCAAGATACTATTTCCCTACCGAACTATTTTAGTTTATACTAAAAAATTACTGTAATTAATGCAATTTGAAAGGTATTCCATTAATGTTTGTTCAATTGAGATGAAGATTTGATAGGTATATGGTGTGTGTATGTATGTATGTGTGTGTGTGGGTGTGTGTATGTGTGGTACAGGTCCTGAGGATTTATGAATGGGAAAATTGAAACAATTATTATAAATTATTCTTTAACCCTGTAGTTCTCAAACTTTAGCTAGCATTATCATCACCTGGGAGGGCTTGTTACAACAGATTGCTAGGCTCTACCACTGGAGTTTCTGATTCCCAGAAACTCTGAGTACCCCAGAGTTTGCATGTCTAACAAGCTCCCAGATGATGCTAATGCAGTTCTTCTGGAGACCACACTTTGAGAACCACTTCTCTAAACCATTGGTTATCATAAAGTTTAGAAGCTTGTACTTGATCTATAGTTACTAAAACTTCAGCAAAATATTATTAAACTATTTTTAAAAATTTTTTTGAGAATTAACACAATAATATATGAATACATCCTTGTTGGAGGATTTTGAATAGCACAAAAGTAAATTTAGGAGTAAAAAGTGACAGTCTTCTTTCATGTCTCCCAATCCAACCTTCCCCCTGTTTAATGTTTGTTCTTTCAAACATTTTTATACATGTTTCTATTTTTATGGTACTGTTTTTTTTGTTTAGCTTCAATGAGATCATACTGTATATACCATGCAGTATCATTTTTTCAAGTAATGGTATATCTTTAAAGGTTGTTGGAATTTAGAAGTCTCTCTCCCCTCCCCTCCCCTGCCTTCCCCTCTCTTTCCCTCCAAATTGGTTCAGAATCAATTGAAAATTAGGCACAAGAGACTCATGGACATGGACAGTGGACTAGCGGTTACCAGAAGGAAGGCGGGGAGGAGGGAGATAGATGGAGTAAAAGGGGTTAAATACGTGGTAATGGAAAGAAATCTAACTTTGGGTGGTGAATACACAATACAGTGTATATATACACGACATCCTGTTGAATTGTGCACTTGAAACATTGTATTTTGTTGATCAATTTTACCCCCCCGCATAATTTTCAGTAATAAAAAAACATTTATATTAAGTTTAGAAAATAGAAAAGAAACAGACCAGAACTAAAGTCTTCACCCTGAAAATAAAGTTCAGTTTGGAAAAAAAAAAAAAAGAAAATTAGGAACAAGATGAAGATTGAAGTAACAGGTTTGTTGGAAAATACAGCTTAGTTGAGCAGCAAAAGTGCAGAGGCTTTTCAGTATTTCACCTGAATTAGATAGCCTTACATTTAATCACTGCCACAGCTAGGTGAGCACAGGCCAGCACACCCACTCTTCCCTCTAACCTCCCACTAGTGACAGTGCAAAGGTTTGAGCTTTTGTTGGCAGGATGATCAGGAAGGGAGTTCAGAAGGGACTGGAAGAGAGTTCAGGAGGGGCATGACCCCTTCTCCCTGGATCACCAGTTAGGTCAGATACTCACTTCCAGGGGAAGGAGTGAGAGAAGTGAGCAGACTGTGCAGGAATGTTCTAGAAGGCTGTGCCACAGAGTGCCCTTACGCCGGATCTTTTTGTTTCAGTTAATATAGATCAGTTCAAAGACAGTTAAAAGCAGTTCCTTAATAATTTAAAGAACAGCATATGCACATGATTTTAAAACATGTTGAAAAGGTGTAAAATGAAGGTTTCTGTCCCATTTTACTACCTCCACTCCCATCCCCCAGTAGTACTCCACATTTGATTCTCTAGAGGTAACTCATATTCTTATATTTGTTTCTCAAATGATGATGATGATGATGATGATGATGATGTAATTTTTCCCCCAAATACGAATATATTGTTTCTACTGATATACATTTAAGTATGTTTAACTTTCAGCTATTACTGATAATACTGAAGTACAATTTTCAGGGCTAATTTTAATAGTTAAGGAACAAAGTGTATTTCTCTTCTATTCTGGAACAACATATTATAGGCTTGAGGGATTTTTTTAAACTTGAGTTAGTATAGTTTTGATTTTTAAAACTGAATTTTGTGTTTGTAAACCTTTAAGTTGTCTTCTTAGCAAAGATAATAAAATCTCTAGTTCTGAATCTTATACATTTTATGGTTAATTTTGAACTTTGGATTAAAATGAGTATTGTTACTATAGTAATTTCACATTTAAATATTTAATCTGAATGTGGAAATTTAATAACTGTAAGTTATAATTAAGGAAAGTGAAAGTGGAAAGTGTATTTGGCCTCATGCTTCTTTTTTTGCCACTGGGGACAGCGGATGTGTCTGACATTTGGCATATGACATGCTGGTTCAGTGCCTGGTTCCTTGTAAGTGCCAGTTAATGTCAATTAGTATTAGTAATTTTTTAGATTTGTCTGTTTCATTAAAATTTCTCCATCTGGTTATAGCATCACTTATGATTACCATAGCTGACAGATTATACTTTAAAAATTAAACAACATAAAATCTATAATGTTTGGAAATCTGAGCAAGTTATTTCTGTAGTGCCTACTGGAATCTCTTGGCCTAGCCATAGTCTGAGCAGTATCTATAACAACTGTATATAGAAGATTCAAACCTAAGTGCAAAAGAGGCCAGTATCTTCCTGCTCCATCTCCTCAAACAATTTTATTTGATGCTTTCAATCTTCTCCCACCAAAAGAGAGAGAGAGGGACTGACTGACCGACCAACTGACCAACAGACACAGAAAGAATTAATATTGGAGAAGTAGACAAATACTGGGAGTAAAAGAAGCCAGAGAGGACAAAAATTGATGCAGGAAGAAGATGATAGATGTCAGAAGTCAATGCCATTTGGAGAGAAAAGAAAGGAAAAATTCTGTGCCTTAAAGAGTAGTATTAAATAAATAAAAATTGCACATTTAGACACTAATAGTTTTACTGAAGCAAACAAGCTAGTTCAATGATCTGTTCAAGAAAATGAAATGAAATATTAGGTACTAGTAAGGTATCTTAAAATACAATATATTTATCAACTCAAATTACTATATAATTGTTCAGTGAAAAATGAGGTGAAATAGCTCTATAGTAAGTATTGCAATGGCACAGTGTACCATGTAAAATGTTATTAAGTGAAACTATGCTATATTCAACAGACTTGCTAAAATGAAAAATTAGACAGTGAGATTTTTATATTGGAATATACATTTATACTAAGTTTGGAAAGTTCGGAAAAACTCTAATTTGAGGATGACTAGAAATAGGGCACAAAATTTTATGTGTTTTACAGAAAATGAATCCTAAAAAGACTTTTTTTGCTTGAGGTCCACATGCAAAATTATTAAAAAGAAAAAAAAAAAGAAAAAGAAAAAATAGAGGCAGTGGAATACTTACTTAGATTTAGATAACATTTATTGAGGTAACATGCTTTGTTAAATTATCATCAAACTGAAAAGCTGGATAGACAGTAAAGGGCCTTTGGTCTGATCCAGGTTATTAAACTCAAGTTGCTCTTTAAAATTGATTTTCCAAGACCAAGTATTAGGATAGATATGTTGGAAAATGTTGGCAGTATTCCTAATTGTTTAATGTGGGTAGAATGTCTATATTCATTCACTACCTGACTTATTTGAAAATATAGTTGGTTAATAGAATTCATTTGTTCTCTTTAAACATGAACCAAAAATAAATTTAAACTCAAATCATAACCCTTGAGTAAAAAATATAAACGATTTTTATTGCCTTCCTAAGAATCATATAGATACCTCAGCATCAAGAAAGAGCTTCTAATGATGGGAGAGTTGGGAGGGTTGATTTCACTCACTGTTCATCTAATATGGAAATATTTAGAATACCAGAATATCAGTCAAGATAATATTAAAGAGCCTGAATCACAGTTTGGGATTACTAATTGAGATTATTTTCCTTTTCCTTTTTCTTTATTATTTTAAAAAGGCTGTTCCTCTTTCATGTGTTCCTGCCAAACATTTCTTATGAAATTGAGATGGCTCCCTAAAATCATTTTTATCACTGCTTTTCCTTGCATGATTGTTAGAGAATGAAAGCTTGTAGCTCTGCTCATTTCAAATGAATTTGTGGGTTTCTTAAAGTTCATTAGATAGTTGCTTTTATTTATTAAGTGTCTGTTGACCTAGGCACTTTCAGGTGCTCAACTTTATTGGTCATTTTCCTTACCTGGAGTGGTAATATGACCTCTCAGATTTGTGAAGGTAAGATAACTTTAAAAGTACTCTATAGTTATTATTTAAAACATCCCCCTTATATCTTGCCTGTCCCTGTAATGTCAAATTGTTTGTATCTAGGTAGATACTTTTAAAGGGTTAAAGCATCTTATTCTTTGAAGCAGATAAACATTCTATAATGTTCTTATTTATGTAGTATTTTGCTTACTAATTTTTTTTAGTATAAAGATAAAATTCAGTTGAAGTAGATTGCTATACAAGTTGAGTCAGTAGTCTAAATTTATACAAATACAAATTTGTAAAACGTTCATTTAAACTGAGATATTTTTATTATAAAAAGACTTATCACAGAGTTATTTTAAGAAGCAAACATTCTAGAATATATGTATTTAAAAAAAATCCTACCTGCCAGGAGACTTAAAGTCAAATGTTTGTTCTATTGAGAAATGGAAAAAACATTTAAAGAGATGCTGTATTATCATTTCATAAGTGTTTTAAATATCTGGAAAAATACTGATTGATTTTTTTTAACAGAATTTGATTTACACATGTTTTAGTAACACATTTATTTAACAGATATTTATTGAGAGTCTACTGTAGGATTTCAGTGTATGTACCTTACTGTATTAGATGCTGTGTATGCACAGGTGAACCAAAAGAGGCCCAGCAAGCCAGCAAGCACACTTAAAAACCCTAGTTGCTTCTCTTGCTGAGGTAGGATCCTGGAATGATGTTGGGGTGGCGGGTGTGGGGCAAACAAGCCTCGAGTTGTGTTCTGTCTCTGTATTTTGTTGATTTGGTTCATGTTGGCAAATTATTTTAAGTAAACTTAGTTTTCCTTGGCATTAGAAATTGCTTTTTTATGTAGCTTGAGACTTTTTTTTTCACCATCATCATGCATTCTAGGGTTCTGCCTGAAGAGCTCTGTCTTTAGTTTTCTGCTTCTCAGCCTCTGCTTTTATGGCTGAGTAGAGGCAGCAGTAAGTAGTGGCGGAGAGCTTGGGTTTTGTTGCTGAGCTGCTTGGGTGTGATCCCTCACTTCACCTACTGCTTTCCAGCTGTCACCTAATTTCTCTGGTTCAATTTCTTCATTTGTAAAAGTGAGATTGCTAACAGGTTCCTATATCATAGGGTTATTGTGAGGATCCAGTGAGTGCTGAGGTCTAGCCTGAGCACCATAGGCATACGTCCGTTATGTCACTCAGGACCAATATCTTTATTGTCTCCAACATCTATCTACACATAATGCTTGGCACCTAAGCACCTATTGAATTGATGTTTTTCACTTGTAAAACTCTTGAGAGCTAGATACCACAGTTCTTATTTTTCACATGATGCACCAAAGACCCAAAATAGGTCAGTGATTGACCAAGCCACATAGTTAGGTAAAGAGCTGGAACTCATTCATTGAATGCAGATCATTCAAACCCCAGGACCCCTATGCTCTTGTCTCGTGGCTCACTGAGGACTCAGGCTCTTCTACCAAGAGGCCAGTGGAAGGCGTAAAGATGTGCAGTCCAGAACTCACCATGTAACACTTCTAAGACCTTAGAATGTCAGTTAAATGCCTAAGCCTTAGTTTTTCCCATCTGTCAAGTAGAGATAATTATCTCTGCACTGCCCGTCATTCAGGGTTATTGTGGGAACCAAATGACATACCTGATAGTACTTGTGCCAAATGGGACATTTTAATTATAATCGTCTTATAATTTATAATGGTTTAAGACAGTCTGAAGCAAGACTGTCAGGGTTTGAATCCCAATTTTACCGTTTGCCTAACCCTCTCCGCCTCCATTTTATCATTCGCATGGGCAATAATGATGTTTTTTTTCATAAGCTTATTATGAGGTTAAGTGAGTTAATATGTGTAAGGAAGTGTTAAGAACAGGGCTTAGCTCACAGTAAGGTGTCAGTAAGTGTTCCATGTTGTTATTGCCTGTTATTCTGAAAACCGTGATGGAAAGTGGTAGAATTGTCTTCAAGTGGCAGAAGCAAACTAAAAATTACTATGGAAATTTTGATCAAGAACATGTCAGGCTTCTTCCCCAAATAATCCAAATTCTGTTTGTTTGTTTATTTGTTTGATTTTTAAAAAACAAACCAGATATTTTTGAAGCTGAAGAGTATTAAGAGTGATATTTTTAGATGTATTTTAGACTCAAAGTGGCTGGTGAACTGGCCTTGCCTAGTGAAGTACATTAATGAGATAGCAGTACAATTCCTTTTGAAGGAACATTGACATGTAAGAGAAGCTGAAAGTTTTGATGATTTATATTAGTATTTTTGGAGAGTAAACTGAAGTTGTGATAACTATTTCTGGTGTGGTTTTGGGGGGAAAGTATTAACTTATTTGTGTCATTGCTAGAATTATTTCTTTATAACATTTTCTCAAAGAGGAACTAAAAACCATTTTTTTTTCACCCATAGCATTTACAGATAACATCTAAACCCTGTACAGTACCAGCCATGAAAGTTTCTAATTTGGCAGGGCTATTTTTTTTTTGCAAATGTTGTGATGCAGTACATCTTAACCTTGTGCCCTTTGACTCTTGTTTTGTAGGAAGTCTGCGGTCTTGTAGTTCTTCGGACTGCTTTAGTAAAGTGATGCCGCCCAGGAAAAAGAGAAGACCTGCCTCTGGAGATGATTTATCTGCCAAGAAAAGTAGACATGATAGGTATGGAGCAGAGACAGTAGATCAAAACTGATGACATAATGTCAGAGAGGCACTCTTCTGCCTAATCCAGTAGGTCTCCTAAGTGTACAGTGCCAACTGGAACTTTGTTTTGGTTCTGCCAGGTGAATTTTCAAGTGTGATTACTTCATGTTGCTTATTTTGTGTGTGTTTATAAAATAAAAGCAAATTGAGTAATTTGAATTTTTAGAAATTAAAGTTTTATCTTAATCCACTGATCCACCAAAACTGGTGAAGAGTTTCTTTCTTTCCTTTCAAGGGCATGCTGTCTGCCTGTTGAGGACCACAGCATTGTTACGTATCTGTTCTCCAAGGGAGTCTCCCTAAATATATCACGGCAGTCTCCGATAGTTGCCTTTGCAAGGCACCTGGACCTGGCTGGTGAGAGCCGCCTGTACTGAATCCTCTAAGCCTGCCTGGAGTATTAGTGAGCTGAGCTTTATTCCCAGAAGAGCGAGAATTTGCTAGAAACCATGAAAAACAAGTCTGTTTAAACCACTTCTCTTTCAGACAAGTGAACTGTTAATTTTAGTGACTCCAAAGCTCTGTTAGACTAGTTTATTTTAGGCGCCCTTATTGTTTCACCCTGATTTTTGTCAGTTTTTCTTCTCTTTCTCTTTTTTTTAAAACAATGAATAAACATCGTGATTTTAATTCTTTCTTCCTTTTTCTATCTCCCTCCATTCTGGCTCTGTAGGTCACTTTTCTAATGGGCCTCAACTTTAACATCTGTAAATCAAGATGAGATTTTTCTGTCTTGCCATGATATTTAATATGCTACAACTCAGTTGGAGAGATAGAGAGGTGGACTCCGAAAATGTGAAAATAATATCACTATTCATATCCCAAATGAGTAGAAACTATTAACTAAAAGAAGACAGTGGTGATTTAGACCATTGATTTTCAGCTTTATGAAGCGAGGTCACTTGTTTTACTTCCTTGGTGTCGATGTGATAATGGGGGAATTGTTAAATTCTAATAATCACATAACATTTTATGACTATATAAAGCACTTATTATTTTTTTCACCACAGTCCAGTATAATTTAGTATGCTAAAGCCAGTTGAAAAACTGGTGATTGAGTTGCAGGAGGGTGTGAGGTACTCTTACGATAGCATTTCTGTGGTCACCCAAGGGAGAAGGAGCTATCGCATTATCTGAGTTTCATTCTTGGTCTTTTTTTTTTAAACAACTTTATTCATATACTATATTGTTCATTCATTTTAAATGTGTAAATTCAGTGATTTTTACTAAGTTGTGCAACCATCACTATGAACCAGTTTTAGATTTCCATCACCCCTGTTAGACCCCTGATGCCCATTCAGTCACTCCCTGTCCCACCCCCAGTCCCAGGTACCCATGAACCTACTTTCTGTCTCTACAGATTTGCCTTTTCTGGACATTTTATATAAATGATCTTTTTTGTGTCTTACTGCTCTCACTTAGCTTACTGTTTTTGAGGTTCATTCATGTAATAGCATCTATCGATATTATTTTTCTTTTATTTGCTGAATAATATTCCATTTTCCCTTTTTATGGGGAGTATGTTTAAGCAATTCAAACGTTACAGTGTCATATATAGGTGTCCAGATTATTGACTGGTTACAGACTGAGCTCGGGAATGTCGAGGCCCAGGATTGGAACATATCTCTGAATCCTTGGCCAGTATCCACCTCTGTTTCCAGGTAGTATAGCTACCTTTTATAGAAGAAGTACAAAACCAGTGGTTTGTAATTTCAGTATCTTCACACCCATATTCTTTTTTTGGTATTTAAACTCAGAATCTCTAATCAGAGGTATATACCAATATTCTGGTGAATGCTACATGATGAATCAGTGCACATTAAAAAGAAATTTATGTATGATTTTTGTTATATACTATGTAAATAAAAACTATATTCATAAGTGTTTATAACTGTTTAGGCAATTTATGGATAAATAAGGGATAAGAAAAGTATATACTGATAATTTTTTTGTCCAAATCACTGCTTTAAAGATTCTGTCTCCTCCTGCCTTCCCAAGTAGAGAACACCTCAGTCTTCAACCCCAGGTCATTATGAGATAAGGAATTCTTGTGGAAGGAGTGTCACAGGAGGAGGTTGCTGTGCTTCTTGATTCAGTTCTCCACTTTAGGCTGGCCGTGTCCACAACACGAGAATTATAAGAGAATGGCAAAAGCCAGGGTTTCTCTATACTTCTCTTTCCTGAGGTTTTTAAGGTTATACTAATCAAGAAGCCACCCAAGGGACTTTTATCTCATCAACCTTACACCTGATTTTTTTTTTTCTGGAGGCTTGGACACAGTTTGATGTTTCTTTTTATTTTCTTAATGTTCCCTTGAGGTATGTAATATTGACAGATTCTTCCTTTGACTGCTCTGTGCCCAACCAGACTCATAAGACACAGAAGTCAGGAGAATTGAATGTGGAGACATGAGTGAGTTCTAGGGTCATCAATTGAAGAAAACACTGTAGACATTTCTTGCTGTAGCTCACTATTATTCTGTAGTTAGTTCTGGCTAGTGAGGTAGAGGGAATCTATCAAATACCTATTCTAGTCAGTTCTTATTGATTCTTTGTTAATCAGAGAAAAACCTGTATGAAGTGCTTACCATTTAGTTCTGTACGGGGTATGACAGTTTAAAACTGTAGTAATAAAAACCGAAGAGTCTAAAAACAGGAAGTAAAATATCTAAAATGTACTTAGAATACTGATTGAATTGATGCCTGGTTTGGATAAATGAATAGAATCTATCAGCTGCTTAAAAATAACTTAATATCTTTACTTTAAATAACTTAAAACTGCTTTCTCAATTTCTAGCATGTATAGAAAATACGATTCAACTAGAATAAAGACTGAAGAAGAAGCCTTTTCAAGTAAGAGGTGCTTAGAGTGGTTCTATGAATATGCAGGTATGTAATCATTTATATCATCTAAGACCACTCCTCATGAAAATAAGGACTACCTTAGAGAACATTAAGGAATTAAAAAATTTGTACTTTTCAAATTTGGTTTGTGTGTCCCTGTTTGAGGGAGGAATACAGTTGAAACAAATCACCAAATGTCCTATTTATAGCCAGCAGCTAAGCCAAAGAATTCAGAACACTAGAAAGGAACTGAAAAAGATGAAATGCATTTGAGAGAAGTACTTTGGATTGCTAGGAAACCTATTTAGAATGTTGGTAATGGATGATTATTTGGTTTACACATTGAAGTTAAAATAAGCTTTGCTGCTTTGAATCTTTGATGTAGTGCAATGGAATTTCTTATATTAATTGTCTATTTTGAAAGATCATTTGGCAGAAAATGTTCGTTTTGTCACTTAAATGTGTTAAATTCAGTCCTATTTTTTCAACTTATAATTGGTTGCATAATTTAATACCGAAATATAGGGTTTGTTATTGTGACTGTGTATGGTGTAAAAAAGAGAAAAAGAAAAAATTTCAGACAAGTTTGCACTGAAGGTTGCTTTAGCTTTCCTGTTCCTTATCTTATTTCCTATCAACTTGACTATACCAGCAACCTTCAAAACAATTTTCCTATCATTAATTTACCCCCAGCCCCACTAAAATATCCCTGCTACCTACAGGATAAAAGACCACTAATGCCTGCCATCCCTTTGCCTGGAGTGCTTTTCTCCATTTTTTCATCTGACAAGCTCCTGTACATCTTTAAATTCCCTTAATTAATTTACTAGCCTTCTTTGTACTTCCCTGGGTCATTGTTCTTCACCAGTTCTGATACCCTTTTATTGAGTGTCAAAGTGAGGATTCCTCCCATGGCCTGATCTTGCCATTTCCCCACAGCCCTTTTTCTGGTAAGAGCCTGTACCTTTGGCCACAGTGGTTGTTCCAGGGGACTGACAGGTAACCCAGCCCAGGCCAATTTTGTCACTTAAATGTGTTAAATTCAGTGCTGAATTAAACTCTTCCAGTGCTAGACTTGAAAGGATGCTATCCTGATTCTGGTAGTCCTTTGGATTTTTTGTGAGCCACCCTAATATCTTTCTGGTGAATTCTCCTTCATTACTTGAAGTTGTTTGAATTGGACTTTGTTTGCAGGGTGTGGACACTAGTACAGACACTTACATAGTATTAGAATTTATCAGTTTTTGCATTAATGTCATAAGAACACAAATCTCTTGAAGATGTTTTGTATTCCTAGTAAAAGTGGTCAGCACTTTTCCAGCTGTTTGGTACATGGGTGCCGAAGGAATGAAGAGTTTTCTCATATTTGTATTACTTTGACTATGAAGCTCTTTTATGTTCTTTTATTGGTCACATTTATTGTTATGAAATGTATTATAAAAAGTAAATTTTAAACAGAAAAAGTACACTTAATCTCACCATTGTAGTATAGCTATTTTGATTTTTTTGTGTGTCTTTCTTTACAAGCAAATAAGAATTTTTCTATAGTATAAGTCACAGTTTGTTTTCTTTAAAGAGAGAGCAGGCTACAACTTTCCTTCTTGTTTTCTTTTCTCTGGCTCACAAAGATGACATTTGGGATAAAGCTTAAGCCACATTCTTTAGGTTCCTTGAGATCCTGCTGGATGGTTTCTTATAGATCATCCCTAAGAAGTTTCTGTGGATGTGGCTATCCCTATTTTTACATCCCTCCCCTTTTTTTTCTTTTCTTATATCTTATCAGTAGGGAAAATGGTTTGAAATAGGGATTAATTAAAAGCCCTAAGTGGCACCTGCTTCTCTATTAATATACCAACCACATGAATAAAAACCATAGACTAGTATTATTCAAGGATGACTGATGGGTTGTGCTATAGATTGAGTCTGTGAGAGGAGGCTGAGGCCATTCCCTGCACTTTAACCCGGTGTGGAGTGCTTCCAGTGACAACGGCCTTGGTAGTGCAGTTGTTTCATGTGGGTGGACCTTTAATTTTTTGCAGAGTTCTCAGTTCCGCTCTTCACTCTGCTGTCTGCTTTCCATGGCTCCTGTGGCCTGAGCCCGGCTCCTCCAGCTTCTGCTTGGCCATTAACTCAGCCCTGGTTTGCACGTTTTAGGATGCAGCCTTCTCACTTTTTAAAATCCCTATCAACTCATATCTGATTCTCAGGAATTTAATAAATGAAAGCCACTCCACTGGGGGTCTTCCTCCTATTCTCTATAGTTATAAGTTTACTGTCTTTTGTATTTTAGTACTTTAGTTCTCTATAACCTTAGGAAGGATGGATGGTGGGGAGGTGGGAGCTATTATTTAGAACTCTATGTGAAGCTAGAATCCCATTTCTTTTTATTAGAATGAAAATAACCAGTTTTAAATAAATAATTTATCTAATAACTTATACCTTCTGGGAGTATATCTAAAAATAAGGAATTAAGCCAAGTACACACGTGCTGACAGTGATTGCAGAGTTATGCTAAAGCTGACATGGGCAGGTCATGGAAGCTGCACAAGTCCTGACTAGAGGTCCCTAGTCTTTATTATGGAGTAAGTTCTATAGCAGAATTGGTTTTTGGTTCACCAAAATGAGATTAGGGACCAGGAACAGATGCTAAATGACAAAGTCAGCAAAGGAAGAGATGTTAAAACTATAAAAGGCGGGGGGGTACCCATTTGCCTCAGTGACACAGCATGGTGTAATTATGAGAACTTTACCTATTGTGAAAAGGTTAAATATATCTAGTTAGGAGACCTTCCTGAAAATGTCAGGGAAAGTGGGAGGACCACTTTTTTCTAGATTATTGTCAGTGTATGTGCCTTTCAAGTGTATCTCCAGAATCTTGTCATCAGGGCATTACATAGCTTATTATTTTAGATTAAATGTTTTCTTAAATTATCTTCCTCAAACCCCACTTCTAACCCAGTGGCATATTTGTTAGAATTAAGATTGTTCAGTTCTACAGGTTAATTGATAAATTAGTGTAAATACAACCATAATCCTAGTGAACAGTGTGATTACAACTAGGTCTAAAGTTGTGTGTATGGAAAGATAATGAAACAAAAGAAAAAGTTTAGATAACAGGATTATGAGTAGCTTTTAAATAATGTTGATTGACAAGTTACATTTTAATGTTTTTAGGATAAAATAATTACTTTTAGTAGAGTCGTTTCATTGCAGATAATACTGTTAAAAACTTGCTCTTTTAAAACACACAGATGCAAGTGTATACAATTAATATAATAATGGCATTACATAAAATATAAAAAAAAAGGAAAAAGAATGGATAATTTTAATATGCCAATGCACAGTGTACATCAACAAACTTTTAAGGGCTTGCTACATCAGGCTCTGGGGTGCAGTCAACAGAAGTGCTATGCTCGTTTTCTAGTGTGGCAAGTAGACAAATAAATCACAAAGCATCGTCTTTGTAATGAGTATTGATAGAGAGAGGAGGCAGTAACCAAGATGGAGGGTGCAAGAGTGGGAGAGCAAGCTGAGAGACACCCAGGCCTAGTGCACAGGCATGCAAAATGCAGGTGGCTAGCTAGGCTCAAGAATAGGTTACAGTGAAAGAGCTTTTTTAAATCCAGAAGAATGGGAAAAAAAGGAATTATAAGGTAAGTTTTTGTTTAGCCCTGTGTAGCCACTTCCAGTAAGTCCTATCAGTAGATAACCAAAAAGGCATCTTTCCCTAAAAACAAAACCTCTTAGCAAAATAGGAGTAGATGGTTATTTCCTTATGAGAATAAATATTCTTTAATCATGTTGCTTAAATACAGTAGTGGAATGATGAACATATACACATATATATCTACATACAACCAAGTAAAATGTGTCAGCTAACAAGAACAAAGTAGACGTATGTGTACTCTCACAGAACGATTATCAGACATATTTAGTGAAAAAAAACGAGGTGTACAATTTGTAGATATAGCATGAACCCATGTTTGTAGATAAAGAAATTTAAACTGCACTTAGTTGTGTATTTGCATGTCCTACATAAATCTGGTCTGGGTGGATACACGCCTAACTGGTAAGGAAAGGGAGAAGGCAGACTTTCTCTTTTTACTGTATTTTACTTGGACTTTTCTCCGTTTGAACATTTACTGTGTGAATTATTAATGTATTGTTTGTGTATTAATATACGTGAGTACACATATACATGGGTATATCTGTTCTCAAACCCAAAAGCCAGCAACATATCAAATGATAAAATGTTAAATGTATTCCCATTTAAATCAAGAATGAGATAAAGATGGCTACTCTCACTATTCTTATTTGCCATTGTTTTGGAAATTAGTTTAGAGGGGGACCAAGATTTAAAGCAGAGAAGTGACAAGACTTTCCAATAAGTGCTCCAGGTGATTTTAATATTCATCCTCTGTTCAGGACAACCACTATATATATTTATTGTGGTTTATTATTCCTAGCATTGCATGGGGTCACAGAGGACTGCCCAACCCAGCCTCTGCTGGTGGGGGTGGGGAGATTGGGAAGGCTACCTGTCTGATTTTGTCTTTAGTGATCGAAGGAGTTACCCAGGTAAGATGGGGAAAGAGGAAGATAAGCCGAAGCCACAAAGAGTAGTATGGTGTTGGATGTGTGTCAGGAAGTGTGTGTAGAACAAAACTGTGTAAATGTTTCTGGATCTTAATTTTTATTCATTGAGAAATTTATTGATTCATTTATTTCCAAGATACTTAATGGAAAGATAGGATGCTGAAGAGGTAGAGAGACACTAGATCATAGGGTACCTTATTTGCTATGCAAAAACTTTGGACTTTAGGTAGTGGGGAGCCACTGAAGGAGCGTAAGCTAGGGTGGATGTGTGCAGAATGAGTCAGAGGGGCCAAGGCTCTGGAATTAAGGAAATCCTGAGACTGCGGCAGTAATTGAAGTGAGAGAATAAAGCCTGAATAGGTTAGCACAGGATAGGTGTGATTACAAAATATTTGGAAGGAAAAATGGGCAGCACTCTTGATAAGTGATTAGATGTAGGGAATGTAGGAGAAGGGAGAAATCCAAGTTGACTTCCAGGTTTCTATTTCTGGTGGTGTCACCAATTGAGAGAATACAGGTAAAATGTGAAATGCAGGAGGAGTAGCTTTGGGGCAGAAGATGAGTTTAATTGTGGCAGTTAAAGGGGAAGTAGGGTAGCCAGAAGGTGATGTGATAGGCAGTTCAAAAGTAAGGGGGAAAGTTTGGGCTAGAAGGATATCTGGGTAGTACCTGAAACCTCAAATTTGGTTGAAATTTCCTAGGGAGAGTGTATAGAAAGGACTGGAAGAGGTTTAAGGATGGAACTCCGCACATTAAAATGAACAAGTTGGGAGAAGCAAAGGAACCCATAAAGAAGCTAGAAGAGGAGAAGTCAGGGAAAACCAGATGAGACAGGGCACTTCCTGAAGCCATGGAGTAGACAAGTTTTGGCAAGAAAGAACTGCTTCAGATTTTCAGATATCATAGGTCAAATAAAATAAAGATGGACTATGCCCATTAGATTTGGTAATTAGGATTATTAACCTTGAAAAGAAGAGTTTCAGTGGAGAAAGAAACAGAAACCAAATTGCAGTGGTTGAAGAATGAATGAAGAATGTAGTAGAGATAGAACATGTGGACAGTTCTTTCAGGAAAAACAGAGCTAAAGCAAGAGCTTTATTGCCTTATCAAGAACAAAAAGACTACTTGATTGTTTTTCTGTGTAAAATAAACAATTATGTTATTTGCTCAATTAATTTTATAAAGAATATGTGGTTCTTTGCTATGTTTCCAAAAATTATTGTACGTATTGAATTATTACCAAAATAAGAATAGAGCTGTAAGCTGCTTTAATAAAGAGCAGGAATTGAACTCAGGTAGCCTTATTTTTAGACATGAATTAATATATTTGTATACACATGCACATAGAGATAAATTGAGTTAAATGCTTGTGCAGAGCAGAATCCTTTAAAGATATAACTGAAATTTCAGAATATTTGTAAATTCATGCTTGGTGATTTTCTTCAGAAAGGAGTTATGGCCCTTAAGTGTTACTTAATTTTAGTTTACTGTAATAATAGATATTTTGACAATAGTACTACAGTAGTAATATTGTATGTGGTTAGATTTAATTTATGTAAGATTGCATTTCATTGCAGGTACTGATGATGTTGTAGGTCCTGAGGGAATGGAGAAATTTTGTGAAGACATTGGTGTTGAACCAGAAAATGTAAGTCTGACTTATGAGTTCGGTGAAATCAGTTGATTATTTTTTTTTGTCCCTTGACAAATAAAGCAACAATAAAGAAGTCATGGTGTGTTAGTTTTTATGAGGCAATTTAAGAAATAAGTTCTAATTCTGATTCGATTTGCAAGCAAAAAAATTATTTTGTAATTGGAATGATATAACATCATTTTTTTTCTTGTTTAATTTCTTGTATCTAAAAGGTACAATAATAATGTAATTAAGCTAGATTTTTTAAACTATGAGGTAGGCATGTATACCTGCAATGATAGATCAACTGGAGGACCTAGTCACAGCATTGTGACCCTTTGTCTCACTCCGTAGTTGTTCTAGCCTAATGTAGAATTTATTCCAGACTTTAAATAATTATTCATAATGGTTTTGATAGTTTGTAGTTATCGAGAATTTTTCACAGTTCTTTCACTTGCATTTGAACTTAGCTCAAAAAATGACTGCTTTTTAGTTTAAAGGCCCTAAGTACATACCTTAAAACGTTTAATTAGAAGTTATTTTATATGGTTAATTATTTTTGCCTAATTATTATCACCATGTTATTGCTGAATATTTTTTCCTGTTTTCACATCTTCTCTCTTACACTAAAATGAAAAATTATGCTCATACAAATACCTTGGATCATTGACTGTATAGTTTAATATTACATTAGCCTCCAATTTAACAAATATGTCTTGGATCCTAAATGAATTTATGATCTAGAGGAGATCTCAAGAGATCATTGCCTTTATTCAGACTATTTGCAAGATATCTAGTGTTCATGAACATATGTCATGCTCTTAAGGAAAACTAGGAATTGAGACTTCACACTTTTTTATTAAAACTTTTTTTTCTCATTACCATTTCTGTGCCTCTGTCTCCTGCCACTTCCCCTTAGTAACACTTTAAATTTTCTAAAGAGCCTTTGGAATGTCTTTTAACTTATTTCATGGATTTTTGTGCTATATTTTTAATTTTAATATGCTTTAGTTCAGGTATCTTGATAAATTATTCAACTAGGTGTAAAGGTTTGGGGACAACTGAGTCAGCAGTATTTTGCCTGTTCTGGTCCACAGCCTAGTTGTAGACATAGAAAACATTTTGCTGACTTTAAGAAGGAGGTATTCCCATGGGAGCTGGTGTTTTCTGAATAGTATAAGTGAACTGAGCCCAAAGAGGGGATCCAGAGATTTCACCTGGAGGACAGTAATCCACAGATGATCCCAGGGGTGGGCAGTAGGGCCAACAGCAGTGCCAAAGGTGAGCAGGAGATAGGGAAGCCAGGGTCAGGCATGAGGAGGATTAGTTGAGCATTTACTCTCAGAGGTGGAAAGGCTGTCAGGATGGGAGGGACTACCAATGTTGATTCTACCAAAAATGGGGGGGGCGGTCAGCTCTTCAGAGTTCCTCACCCCCAAACACCAGTACTCAATAAGAGAGAGCTGCTACTATTAAGCCTTTTGGGGCAGTTATGAGTCCTTTAGCTCTCCATTTTTGTAGAAATAGAAATAGTCTTGAAATGTTGAATCACACAGGTTAAAGACTAAAACACCCAATTTAGAATATTATTTTAAAGTATTTATTATTATGCTTCAATTCTAAGATGTCACTAATGGAAGTTGTAGTATTTTGTATCATCACTGAGGAAAAATTGGTTGCTAAATAAAATCTAATATGCCATAAATTGTGGATACATCCCAATTTCAGAAATGTTAATTAACATTTGAAAAACAAGTGGCAAAATAGTTTCTAAAAGGCTGTCTTCATTGATGAGTAAGACCTTTAAAGTATTTAAAACTCTTAACTTGCCTGATATTTATAGCTTATGAAATTTAAGCAGGCTTATAAAATTCAAGCCTACTTTCATTTACTGAGGTAGTGGCAAAATCCTTTAAGTAATTAGCTTCCTTATTAGCTATCATAAAAAAGGTCTGTTTTGTGTAAAGGAATACCCATTGTGAATATCTGCTTTGGCAGTATAGACATTTTTCATATATAGTTGTGTTTGTGTTCTTATGTCTTCACCATTTTTTAGCTTAACAAGTAAGTATTTGTGGAATTTTTAACTTTTCTAATAGAGGATTGAGTATAGACATTGTTTGAGAACATACCAAATTTGAATTACAAAATGTGGGTTAGTTCTTCTAGATAAATGAATATACAGGAGTCAGAATTCCAAGAAAAGCTGAGAGATGAGAAAATCCAGTAATGTGTGAATATTTTGAAGAACATGTAACCCCTTTTTGGGAAATTCTTCTGAGTAGCCCTCTGGTCTCTTAAGTTACCATTTTTAACTTAGTTCACAGTCATATTTTATGATGATGTGTATATGTAGAAGCATTGGTTTAATATAGTCCTTGTAATCTACCTAGTAACCTAGATTTTTAAAATCTCAAACACCTGGTGACTTTAAAAATCAACATGTACCAATTTAATTGCTGTTTGATGAAAGGAAATTTTAAACAGAGAAAAAGTTCACATCATCCTTCTATCATAGCACAGCCATTTTGATTTTTTTGTTTGACGCCCAGTGGGGAGCGATGGGGCCACTCCTCCTGTGCTCATTCCAGGTACAATACTACTTAAGTGGGGTGTCGGGCTACTTTAGAGTAAATTCCCCTAGTGTGTATGGTTGAATTTATAAACATTAATGCAATAATAATACAGCGCCACTATCTATGTCCCACAATACCCACCTTTTTATTTTTTAACACTTCGTTCTGCACCTTGCTCTTTTCCTTTAGGAGCTATTGGAGAATGTTTCCTCTATTTGTACCAATAGCTCTACTTTATTTTTCTTAATAGTGGCATAATATTCCTTTGTATGGACTCTATTTAGCAAAGAAATATTTAACTAGTCCCTTACTAATAGACATACATTTCCTTTAAGTCTTTTGCTACTAATAGCACTGAAGTAAATGTTGAATATACATCCTTGCGTACATGTGCAGGTATATCTATAAGATGTAGATATAATTTTCCATAGGTGGAATTGGCACATCAATATCTGGTTTTAGTTTTGATAGATACTGCAAAATTGCCCTCTGGAGAGGTTAATATACTTAATATGCTTTATACTTCCACCATCGTGCATCGTGGGGGTTCATGTTTCTCTAAGCTGTTGTCAGCAGACTGAATTATCAAACTTCTAAATGTTCGCCAAACTGGGACTCATTTTTGAAGTTATATTGTTCATATTTCAGTGACTAAACTACCATGAACAGAAGTATTTGGCAAGATGTTAATGTACTTAATTGCTGATATTTGTCGTTCTGATTTGATCGGACTTTCTATGTTTTTTTTCAAACAGGTAGTTATGCTTGTCCTAGCTTGGAAATTGGATGCACAAAATATGGGTTATTTTACTCTGCAGGAATGGTTAAAAGGAATGACTTCTCTACAGTAAGTCCAGAGGCTGCTCTGGTGGGGTTCCTCTCCTGAGCTGGCTGCCTCCTCCCTGGGATCTCAGTGAGCCTGGGTTGGGTAACTGGAGGAAGGCCAGAGATCTGGGCAGACTTTGCCTGTGGCCGTGGGTATAGACCAAGCCCCGTTTTTATATGATGAGGAGGGGATGGCAATTATGGTTGAATTTTAGCAATTAAAATTTTTTATAATATTTTAGTATTACTCTCAAGCAGCTCTGCCCAGTAGAAATAGACCAGACTTTGCTCATATGTGAGCCACATAAGTAATTTAAAATTTTCTAGTAGCCACATTAAAAAAAAGTAAAAAGAAACAGGTAAAATTAATTTTAATATATTTTATTTAACTCAAAATACTATTATTCCAGCATATAATCAATAGTTAATAAAATCAGTGAACTATTTTACACTCCTTTTTCATATTAAGTCTTCAAAATCGGATGCATATTTTACATTTATGGTACATCTCAATTTGTATTAGCTGCATTTCAACTACTCAGTAGCCACCTGCGTCTAGTGGGTAGTATTCTGGGGTTACAGCTTAAGAAGCAAAGGCTTATAAGTATCTGGTTTACAGTTCGTGGGAAAAAATTGAGTAAAGTATAACTTAATAAGTGCAGATGATGATATCTTCTATTTTATATATTATTTTAGTTTGGGGCAAAATTGGAGCTTTATTACTTTAGTGATTAAAAAATAGTAATAGTAAAGATTCTGTTTGTGTTTCCTGGCACAGAATAAGAAAAAAATCATTGGTTTTATGTGTTTACTTTGTGCTCGTGTGTATGTTTGTTTGCTAAGAGTTTCATTCAAGAAAACAAATTGTTATTCTGCATTGTATGTTGAAGGATATGGTTGAAGTAGTTGACTAAACATTTCACATAGTACTGGAACATGAAGTGCTAATTCTCAACATAGTAACTTTGATCTAGAGTACTTGGAATGCCTTCTCTTTTTCTTTTCACTTTTACTAGGAATAACAGATTTTGATTTTTATTAGCTTAAAATCAGAGTTGAAATGGTTTTATGGTTTTATTTAAATAATTTTTGAATTTGTCAACTTAAAGTATCATTGTCCATTTGTTATTGATGATAATGCTTTATTTGCTTTGGGCTTTAGTAGTTTATGAAGCCTTCTCACTGTTTTCCCATTTGAGCCTCCTGGCTACCTAGACAGATCAGGCTTGATCCTTATGTATTTTGCAAATGAAGGAACTGAGGCTCAGAGAGGATACATGATTTGTGAAAGTAAGTGACAGAGATGGAAGAAAACCCAAGATATGATTCTTCCTCTACAACTATTGTCTGATGGCAAATGAGTTTTAGGTAAAAGCCAAATCACCCTTTTACAAAATAAACTTTTTTGTTAGTATGCTTTGGAATTTAGGGTTAAGTCTCTGAAATCTCTTTAAATTGTGTTGTGTTGGTAAACATCTCATGACTTTAAGCCATTTATCTCTTTCATTTTTTCCTCACTGCCTTTATTCCAAATAATGTACATGGTGGCTACTCTTTTTAAAGTGTCCTTGTAATGATATCAAGATTTTATTGAAGGCCTCAGAGGAGGCACTATCAACATTTTTTCAGGCATATTTTCATTTGCCTTAAGATAGTATAATATTCATTTTTGTATAGTTCTAGATTGTTTTTTTACATTTGTTGTTAACGAAGGAATGTTACATGATGCCAGGCCTTGCCCATGTGATTTGAGGGCCTCACCACCTGGGAAGTGAAATAAGCAGTTTCCTAGATGAGGTCTGCATGTATGATTGGGATCAGGGTGTGAGGGACATACTACAGGTTCATCATTGGGAACTCTCCTTGCCAGTTTATGTGACACAGGTGGCAGGGAGTTTCCTATAGAATGCTGGCACTTGGTCCTTGCAAGTTAGGGTGCAATAACAAGCCTGATCTACTGTAAAATCACTGAGGAATCTTCTTTCTTTTGTGATATGAATCTCTGAGACTGGTTTTGTCATCAATGAGGTGGAGATAATTACTCAGAATATCTGTAAAGTTCTTTGTAATTCAAAAATAGACCAATTTCATGGTTTAAGCACCTCCATCCTCCCCCCCACCCCACCCCAGTCCCCCTAGATTTGTCATTTGTTTAACAAATATTTGAATGGCAGTGATGTGCCAAGCACAGTATTCTAGGTCCTGGGGAAACAAAACCCATGAGTAAGATAAAGTCCATTCAGGGCCAGGGCTTGGAAGCAATGCAGGCAAAAGATCCAGAAGTAATAGGGTCACTTCTCTTTATGCTACTACTTGTATTAACTAAGTAAGTACTGTTATTGGTAAGGTATGTGCACCCAGTAAATAAGAAGACTCAGTCCCATCATTTATATGCTAAAGATAGAAAGTAGTCCATTTTTGAATGATCTGTTTTGTCTTCTATTTTGGATTCTTTTTATTTTTTGCTCCTTTTTGGTTTCATTAAACCTGTCCAGTGAACTGTTTTGGACTCAAACTGGATTTAAACTGTATATAACAAAACCCGTGTTTACATATAATAGTAGATTGGATTAAAATGCTAAAGTTTTTTTAAATTGTTACTATTGAGTGAGAGTGTGCTAGAAATAGGAAGCCCACTGATTTTGGAATGAGAGTTTTGAATCAGTTTGGCCACTTCCCGAGTGTCTGTGGTTGCATTTCTAAAACCAGGACGGTGAAGTGATAAAATGTGGTGTACATTTGGGCACTCAGAAATCAGTCTTACATTGTCTAGAGGAGTTACAGGCGTGGTCTCTCCAGGGCCCAGTTTTGTGAGAATGTCTGAAGAAGTGACAGTAGCTGGTAGGGAATGGCTGTCCCCAAGATCTCTAGGTCATTCTCAGTCAGAGAAGGCACAGCTCTTGTTTTAACTATTTATTTTATTTATTGCCTGTTTCAACATGTGGTTTTAAGGTTACCTCTGATGAATTAAGCTTTATAGGGATGTTTAAGTTAAAATAGTAAAGTATGTTAGAGTTGTAGCTAATTTTGCATAAAACTGATGATGGGCTGGGAAAATACCTTTAGTCCGCCCAAGGTGAAGGGATGAAGGCCTTTTCTGGGTAAGGGGGAAGAACTACCTTTGATTTTATAACCTTTGAGGATTACTGCCCTAATTTCTGTTGCTTCTGAATGGGTTTTGTGACAGCAAAACGCAAATAAGAACTGATTCCATGATATGTGTCTATTTTTGTTTAGGCAGATGATGCTCCATAGCAGTGTGGCACTGTTACACTACAACTTCAGTGAGTTTTCTTATACATGGTACAAGGAAAAGCAGGGGAAAACAGATTGAAAATATGGCTGCTTTCTGAAAAATCTCAGGCTGGTTGCTTAAACTTCCTAAGCCTGTTTCTAGGCCCTTTGTAGAACTGAGTCATCTCTGCAGATGATCTTGTTGAGTGGCCACTAGATGGCAACCTGTGGTCCAGACAGGGTGGCTCAGCAGCGTCTTCCTAGTCGGGGTTAGTCCAGAGACTCTGTGGGACAAAGCCCCTTTTAAAGCAGATTGAATTCTTTATTGACAATATCATCTCTAACCCATGCAACTATACTTAATAGATACATGAAGTGAAAATTTTACTTTGGGCATTTTGTGCTTTACACTCCAGACAAGATCTCTGAGCATCTTTCAAACGCCCTTTGCCAAGGTGGCTGGACTCACTCCCAGACATGCTGCAGAACTCGACATTTTGCCTTGCAGCTCGAAAAGACTTCCAGCTATGTTATTTCCTTTTAGCATGTAGCAGTTACCTAAATGAGTGGTTCCTGCCCTTCAATGCATTGAAACAAACAGCTGCTCTGCTTCTCTCATTGGATAGGGCTAAACTAAACTAGCCAAAATTTGGCCAGTATCCTGTGGTTTTGGGGCTTAACCTTCTTTTTCAGTGAAGAACAGGGACCTCTACCTTATGTTTTGATGTTAGCATTCCCTCCTCTTTGACCCTCCCCCATGTTATTATTCATAAAATATTATTGTTTATATACATGATAATAAGTCCAACAATACAGAAGAGCGCCAAATGCAAAGTATGCCCTGCTCCCTCTCCTGCCTCCTAGTGTGCCACTTACTGCTTTCTTGTGTACCCTTTTATACTCTGCATTGCCCCTCAGTCGGGTTCTGCCACTAGATCTCTAACGAGGCTATCAGTGTCCCTTTTCCCTTCCTAAACTCTTTTCCACAGAGGTCCAAAATGATCTTTTTAAGGTGCTAGCCTGATCATGGTCTCTCCTGTAGTAGGAAGTGGCTTCTATTGGTTCTAGGATTCAGTAAAAAAAAAAAAATAAGACACTGTGGACCATAGAAACTCTTTATGGTCTGGTCCCACCTCCCTTTCAACTTTAGTTTGTACCACTTACCCTCCTCCTCTACCCAGTTTAGTCAGTGTTTTTCTTTTAGTCTTCGGACTTGCCCTGCTCTCTTCTACCAGGAGGCCTTTGCTTTTCCTTTTGTTTGGAAAGCCTCCCCTCCGAAAACATCTATTTTCTTCTTTGTTTTCAGCTCTCAGTTTACGTGTTAGTCCCTCAAAGAAGACTTCTTTAATAGTCTAATTAGACTTGTAAAATAGTCTAATTTTAATCTTTTAGTTTTCAAAGATCAGGAAGAAATAAAGGACATTCTAAATTGTAGATTCACAGAAATGAAACATTTACTCTAAATTTTGGCTGTTAGGTATTTTATCTCAGTGGATTGGGGACTTTTTTATAGTTAGCTTTCACAAATTTATTGTTAAAAATAGATCAGTGCTCTCTATTATGAACTATATTTTAGTTTATAAAGTATTTACAATATTTACATTGATAATACTTGTAATGTGTATTATCTAGTAGGTAAAAACTCTACAGAGAAACACAAGGAAATATATCCAAAACTGAAAAGCTTTAATATTGCTGGTGAAAATGGTGACTCTTGGTTCTCATTTTTAAGGGCTAGATACTACAAATAAAATTAGTTTGTAAAAATAACCAATTAGTCTGCTTCCTTAGGAAAAAAAAAACCACAATGTGTCACTTATTTGTAAAAATAGGTTGTTATCATCAGGGCTAGAGTAGGGAAAGTACAAGGTGAGCTGGAATGCCTTGTGCCAGAAAGTGAGGACATCCCAAAAGACTGATGGGGATGTGTCAGAAGGACACTAGAGCCAGCTTGAAGGGGCCACTGCCCAAATGAGGACAGTTTGTGTATCAGAAAGAAAAAAGACAGTAACAGATTATAACAATAAAAACAAAAATCCTTACATCCAGAAAATAAGAAGTAAAGTGGTGAATAGAATGCTTCTTTATAGAAGATTTTCAGCCAGTAAGTGTAAAAGCATGATGGAGTTAGAAAAATCACCATTTTGTATCTTCAAGTATAAAATCAATTCAGGCAGCTATCACCAACGGATGCTAAAGCCACTGGTGAAAGGTTGAGGAACAGGATTTAGAGTCTCAAGATATCATCTCACAACCCTAACCTGAACCCGAACCTGAACCCTTACCCTAATCCTGAACCTAACCCTAACCCTTAAAAAAAAAAGATATCATGTTACAGGTTATATACTATTTCAGAGGTGGAAAAATACCTTTAAATTGGGAATCTGGTGGACAGTACCTTAACTAAAGGAACCAACTCAGTATCACCAGTTATGGGGCATACTGATGCTATGAGCCTCCTCACGGGGTGCACCGAGGACATCACGTGTAGTGTTCTTATCATAAGTGTTGAGGTTTTATAAAACAACTAGTCTGGCCTCTTCTAAAATGACATTGTCAAGAAAGACAAAAAAGGTGGGACACCCTTCCAGAGACTAAGGAGATAATGACAACTAAAAGTAATGTATGAGCCTTGATTGAATCCTGGATTGGAAAAACAAAAACAACAACAACAACAAAAAAACCAGCTATGAAGAAAATTGGAGAAACAATTGGGAAATTGGTAATGTGGACCATATATTAGTTAAGAAAGTTGACACTGATAGAATATTGAGTGATGATGGTATCAGGTGTTTAGGAGCGAAGTATCATTACATTGGCAACTTTCAAATGGTACAGAAAAGAGTGCATGTGTAAGAGAAGAGAGCACAAGTGTGGCAGTATTCATTGTGAACTGACGGGATGGGTATATGGGTGCTTATTTATTATTCTTTGGACTTTTCTGTACATTTGAAATTTTTAAAAGTAAAAAGTATAGGAAAAATTAGATAGGTCATTATGGACATGTTCCAACACCATGGTTTTTATTTTGTCTTTTGATATTGTGTTTTATATTACTGCCCCAATTAAGAAAAAAGATCAGGTTATAATTTGCCTTTATTCTGTTTTTCTAGATGTGATACAACAGAAAAACTCAGAAATACTTTGGATTACTTAAGATCATTATTAAATGATTCTACAAACTTTAAACTTATTTACAGATATGCGTTTGACTTTGCACGGGTGAGTTCTCTGGAGCCTATCCAGATGTTTCCTTCCCCACCTCCCCCGCCCCCCTGCCTTTTTTTTTTTTTTTTTTTTTTTTTGCCTTTTGAGGTTTGTTTTTACCTACTACAGCAAAGAAGTTGAATAAGTTACTCCCAGGATGCTAGTTAGAATTCATTTCTACATGTACACTTTATAAACTAACTCTGATTCTGAGCAGAAATGTAGTATGTTAAACAAAAAGCTGAAGTGGTAGACCTTTAGTAGCTCTTGTTTAGAAGTAATTAATAAATGGGCATATAATAGACACTGTTCTAAATATCTCTTGGATAATTTTGGAAAACCTTTTCCTTCTCATGGAACAACAAACCCTCATCCATTGGGTTTACTAGAATAAGCTGATCAGATCTAATCTGTTTTCAGTTTGGATGCTATATTGTATTTGGAAATCGTTTGAATTTCAAACCTACCCTAATTTCAATGAACATTATTCTAATGTAATTTCTAATCATTTTGAAAGGGGATCATCTTTGTTACATAGTGAGCCAGGTCCAAGTTATGTGACAGTGGTTCTGGAGTGAAATAGTTTTATTTTTCATCCTGGTCACCACAGGTAGTGAATTCAGAGTCACCAGCTGGCATTGTATTCATTCATACACAATCCACAGACAACTATACTTTCTTCGAAAATGGTGTTTTCTATTACGTTTGTATGTTCGGTGGGTTCAGGTGACTAGGCCTTTTTGACCGATTGCATTTTTAAAATGAATTCTTTATTAAAGCAGAGAACTCAGTGACAAAAAGCTTGTTTTTTCTACCACCATACTGATTTTTTTCATATTTTACCTGCTTTGGCTCTTGTAGTTCAGCACCAAAGGTTTATTAAGTAGTGAATTCTGTAATAATACATTAGTAGTTTTCTGTGGTGTCCTCATTTGTGAATTTTTGCACTATTGCAACCTTCAGATAAAATGACAACATACAGGAAAATTTTATAGATGTTAGAAATTATATGGTAAAATTCAGATATAGCATTTTACTAAGTGGCATTTGTATAATTATATATAGAAGTGATTTGCCAGATGATTTTAGAATAGATGCATAGTTTCTAGGATTAAATATTTTATCATGAGGATTTTTTCCTCCCAAAGTCAGTTGTTTCTTATTGTGTGAATCAAAGTTTGTTTAGAAGCATTATGCCTAGAAACATAGGACTTATTTTCTAACTTCCTGTTGGGGGGGTCACATTTTCCCATGTGCAGGCGCCTTAGACTCTGGTTCCATTTTACTTCTCCCGGCCCTGCATCCCACCCTTGGTCAGGCTCCTTTGGTCGCCTCTCTCGGTGCTTCTCGCTGGTTAAGGCCCTGTTACTCCTGACCTGTGCTGCTGCAGTAGCCTTGTTTCCACATTTTTTCACTTCTCGTCCAGCATTCACATCAGTAGGTTGCATCTTTTTCCAGTCTCAGGGTCACCAGCTCACCGAAGCCTTCAGCACCTTCCCTCTGCCTTATGCTAACATAGTGTTTCACTGAGTGTATGGTACAGCTGCTCTCACAGCAGCTCTGACGGGTGCTCTTAGCCCACTTCACAGAGAAGGAAAGTGGGTCTCAGAGAAGTGGAGAAATTGGACCATGGTCACATTTTTATCAGTAGTAGACCCAGGACCCGGGTTCTGACTCCAGGTCTAGTCTGCGGGTCAATCCAGGCTCTCACAGTCAAGTGCCAGGCTCCCTTTCTCACGCGATGTCTGCAACACCTGCGTTGTGGTGAAGTTGAGTTATCTGTTCACTGAGCCTGCTGCCTGCCTTTTTGGTAGTTTCTACTTTGTCTTTTGTCACGCTGGACCTCCATCTAGAGCCCTATGTCATGTTTCTGGGCCCAAGACACACGCTTACACTTTCACACAGCCTCGCCGGCTCCTGTCCTGGAGGGATCATGTGCCTTCTCTTACGTGGCATTCCTGTCTCCTCTAGCCGGGCTGGGGAGTTCACATAAAGGCCTTAATTTTATCTGCCAGGTTAAGGGATGATGTGTTTTCTTTCTAGATATCCCCAGTAGCAGCTGGCAGGGCTCTTCGCTTTTAAGGAGAGTATCAATAAATATCAGTGAATGAAGCTGTTTTACATAATAATAACAACCACCATTCAGCTAAAATATGCTGTAAGGTGAATTTGTTAAATCCTTTTTGTTTTATTTGTTTAGCCCTATACTGCAAATTTCAAGATATTGTGTTTTCATTTGCATTCAGTTCAAAATATTTTCCTGTTTACCCCTTGGTTTCTTTTTTGACCCATTGATTATTTAGAAGTGTGTTTGTGTTATTTTCCAAGTATTTAGGGTCTTCCAGGTAATTTTTTTATTATTGATACCTAGTTTAATTTCTACTGTGATCAGAGAACATATCCTGTATAATTTAAGTCCACTTAAATGTATAGAGGCTTGATTGATAGTCCAGAATATGGTCTGTTGGGATGAATGTTTATATGTACCTGAAAAGAAGGAATATTCTGCTGCTGTGTAGTGGAGTGTTTTATAAATGTCAATTAGGTCAGTTGGTTGATTGTGTTCAGTCTTCTGTATCCTTATTGATTTCTGCCTACCTGTTCTGTCACCTACTGAAAGAGGAATATTGAACTCTCCAACTATAATATTTCTCATATCACTTCTGTCATTTCTTTTGTTTCAGGTATCTGGAAGCTCAGATATTAGATTTAAATACACTCAGTACTGTTATGTTTTCTTGAAGAATTGACTGTTTAACATTATGAAATGTCTCTTTATTTCTGGTAATGTTACTTGTTCTGAAGTCTACTAGATTTCTTTTGATTAAAGTCTTCAAAATATGACTTTTTACATTCTTTTTTTCCTCTTGGCTTTGTTGAAACATAAAAGACAGTTAGTTGCTTTTATTTATATTGTGCAATTCAGTTAGTTTTTTTTTTCAATTATAGTTGGCATACAATAATATACCAGTTTCAGTTGTACAGCATAGTGATCAGAGATCCATATAACTTGCAAAGCGATCACCCCAGTCACTCTAGTACCTTCTTCCCCCTTACGTATTCAGTACAACATTATAAACCATCTTCCCCATGCTGCATTCGACATCTCCATGTCTATTCTGCAACTATCCATTTGTATCTCTTAATCCCTTTGACTTTTTTCACCATCCTCCTCAAACCCTCTTCCATCTAGTAGCCTTCATAATATTCTCTATGAGTTTATTTCTGCTTTTGTTGTTGTTGTTCTTTAGAGTCCACATGTACGTGAAATCATGTGATATTTGTCTTTCTCTATCCCACCCATTTCATTCAGTACAATACCCTCTAGGTCCATCAAGGCAATATCTCTTTCCATCCCCTTCCTTTTAGTCTGTGTGTCTTTTAATCTGAAGTGAGCCTCTTGTAGGCAGCATATATAGGGGTCTTGTTTCCTTATCCATTCAGCCACTCTATCTTTTGGCTGGAGCATTTTATTCTTTTCCATTTGAGGTACTTGTTGATAGGAATGTGGTTATTACCATTCTTTATTCATGTTTTCTATGCATGTTTTTTCTTCTTAAAGAAGTCCCGCCAACATTTCCTGTAATACTGGCTTGGTGATGATAAATTCCTTTAGCTTATTTTTGTCTGGGAAGATCTTTATCTGTCCTTCAACTCTAAATGATAGCTTTGCTGGATAAAGTATTCTTGGTTGTAGATCCTGGGTTTTCATCACATCGAATATTTTGTGCCGAGCTCTTCTTTCTGTCCTGCATAGTTTCTTTTGAGAAATGAGCTGCCAGTCTTATGGGTGCTCTCTTGTAGGTAGGTAACTGATTTTCTCTTGCTGCTTTTAAGATTCTCTCTTTATATTTAACCATTGGCATTTTAATTATGATGGGTCTTGGTGTGGGCCTGTTTGGGTTCCTCTTTCTTGGGACACTCTGAGCTTTCTGGGGTTATATGTCTATTTCCTTCACTGGATTAGGGAAGTTTTCCATCATTATTTCTTCAAATAGCTCTTCAACGTCTTGTTTTCCTTCAGGTACTTCTATGACCTAGATGTTTTTACCTTTAATAGTGTCCCATAGGCTCCTTAAATTATTATTATAGTCTTGGCTTCTTTTTTCTTGCTGTTCTGATTGCGTGTTCTTGGCTTCCCCATCCTCTATATAGGTGATTGAGTCCTCTTCTTTATCCACTCTGTTTATTCCATCTGATGTACTCTTCATCTCAGATAATGTGTTCTTCATTCTTTTTTTATTTCTATTTCCATTTTTTGTTTTATATCTTTTTTCTTCAAGTTCTCACTGAATTCATCTACACTTCCCAAAAGTTCATCGAGCATCTTTATAACCATTGTTTTGAACTCTGCATCTGTGAGATTGCTTGACTCCATTATTCCTGGACATCTCTTCTGCTTTCTCATATTATATAGCTGCTGCTTCTTTGTCTTCCAATTTTGGCTGCCTTTCTGTGTCTTTCTATGTACTAAGCAAAGCTCTTAAGTCTCTTGGTCTTATTAGCGTGGCTTTGTTTAGTAGCTGTCTGGCGGCACAGTCCTGAAAGGGGTTTAGCTGCAGGCCAAGTTTAGCCCCAGCCTGTTCCCCTCCCGGGCCAGCTGTTAAAATTCAGCAAGCAATCAAAAGATGCTATGCTTATAGTTGCCTCAAGAAACCACGCCAGAAATCAAGGCCAGCTGCCTCCAGTGTGAGTCTTGGCACTGCTCAGCAAGGAACACCTGACTTACTAAGGACACACCTGGATATGGCTTAGGTGGGGCTGTGAGTTGGGAGAGGTGGAGTTTCAGGGAATCCTGTGGGCAGAGCGACTACTGTTATCCAGTTTGACTACGTCTCAACTATGGTGGCACTGTGTCCGTGCATTGGGAGTGGGGGAGGGCTCAACAGAGGGATAATGGATACTGCCAGGACTTCTGCCCAGGAGAGAGCCTCGCCTTCAACCCTCACTCCAACAACTCAGTGTCTCCCTATTAGTTCTTGATGCCTCCTGAGCAGCAGACCCAGCATTGGTGCTCAAAGTGAGCATGTTTGTCATTGTGAAAAGTCCACTGGTGACTTGGCCCCTTTAAGAGGTGTCTGCAGCCGCCGCCGCCACAGTCCCTATCCCACTCAGCTGCTCGAGACCAGACAGCCCTTCGTCTTCGCCCTGTCCTACCTTCTACCATTTCAGGATAATTAATTATTTCTCTCTAGTTGTAGTGCTCTATTCACCTAGATCCCAAGCAATTCTGCTTGCTGTTTGCTCTGCGTTTCTGTCACAACTTCGATGTGGTTGCAAGAGGAATAAACAGAGCTTCTATCATCTATGCCATATTATTTTTGGCCTTAGAAATGTTCTCTTAATGTGATTTTTCAAGATTCAGACTCTCTTCACCCATTAACTTCACCACTGAAGTCAAGACATAAGTCTGTGGATGGGGTGATCCCAAGGTTGGTTTATCAGTTGTTGGTCAAGGATGCTATTAAGGCCTCACAGTCCTCTTTCCCACCCTGCCATCATTGGGGTGGTTGCGAGCCGGCTCCCTCGTGATACCAAAGATTCAGGCATCACATTTTCCATTCTTTTACTTTTAACCTATTTGTGTCTTTATATTTAGAGTATGTTTCTTATAGCTAGCATATAGTTCGATCAGACAGTATCTGTCTTTATTGAGATATATAAACCATTTTCATTTAATGTAATTATTAGTATGGTTAAGTTTATATTTCCTATCTTGCTGTCCCTCCCCCACCCCAGTTTGTCCCATCTGTTTTTTGTTCCTTTTTTCCTCTCTTTATGAATTCTTTTGGATTGAGGGTTTTTTTTTATGATTTTATTTTATTTCACTATTGCCTAGTTAGCTATATCTGTGCTTAATTTTTCTTGTGGTTGCTGTAGGCTTTACACTATATAGCTTTAAATTTTCACAAGTTTTCTTCAAATAGTAATATACCACTTGCTGTATAATGCAAGAACCTTTACAACAGTGTAATTTTGCCCTCCCATACTTTTTGCTGTTGTTATCTTGCATTTTATTTATATGTATGCCACAAATCTCACAATATATTGTTTTAGTCTATTAAGGCTGTTCTAACAATTACCAGAGACTGAGTAGTTTATAAAAAGCAAAAATGTATTTCTCATACTCTGGAGGCTGGGAATTCCAAGATTAAGGTATGGACAGATTAGGTGTCTGGTGAGAGCTTCACTTTGCTGTAACCTCATAATATCGGAAGGGAGGAGGTCTCTCTGGTGTCTCTTATATAAGAGCACCAATCCACCTCCACATTCTTAAAAGCAGAGTGTAATCATCTAAAACCATCATCTTGGGGGGGTTAGGAGTTCAACATATGAATTTTAGAGGGATACAGACAGTCAAGACCATACCATATATTGTGTTATTATATCTGTGTTCTCTATTTCTTTTGTATAGATCCAGATTTCTATCTGGTATCATTTGCCTTCTGCCTAAAAAATTTCCTTTAGCGTTTCTCATAGTAGAGCTCTTCTAGTGATGAATTCTCTAAGCTTTTATTTTGCCTTCAATTTAGAAAGGTTCTTCTCTGGATAAAATATTCTAGATTGATCAAATATTCTTTTAGTACTTCAATGATATCTTCATTGTCTTCTGTCTTGGGTAGCTTCTGATAGTAAATCTGGTGCTGTTCATTATTCTTTTGAACATAATGTCATGTTTTGTTTTATGACTGCTTTTATTTTCTTTATTGCTTTTCAGCAAGTTGATTACAGTGTACCTTGTTATAATTTTCTTTATGTTTATTCAGGTTAGAGATGGTTGAGTTTTCCAGATCTGTGAGCATATAATTTGTATTAAATTGAGAAATTCTTCAGCTGTTATTTCTTCAAATATTTTTTTTTTGTCTTCCTCTGCTCTCTTTCTGGGACTGCAGTTATATTTATGTTAGATGCTTGATATTGTCCCACAAGCCACTGATGTCATGTTCAGTTTATTTTCAGGGTTTTTTCCTTTTCTGTTTCCTTTCAGGTAATTTTGATTACCATGTTTTCTAATATTAATCTTTTCTTTTGCAATGTCTAATCTGCTATTAATCCAAGCAAATATATTTAACATTTTAGATACTGTTATTTTTTCATCTCTAAAAGTTCCATTTGGGTCTTTTTTTCTATCTTCTGATTCTTTCTTCATTGTAATATTTTCTTCCACCTTCTGGAACATCCAATCATGTTTATAACAGGCATGTTAACAACTTTGTCTTCAGGTTCCATTATCTCTGCCATTTCTGGGTCTCTTTTTATTGGTTAATTTTTATCTTGATTATGAAAGGAAAAGGGAAATCTGGTTTCTCTAACTTCATTTTGTTAGAAGCAGAACTTAAGCTACTTTTTATCCCTCCAATCTTTTTTTTCCACTAAAAAAGTGGTAATAACATATAATTAACACAGCAGAACTTTTATGCTTTAATATACCAGGAAAGCAACTATAGTACCTTACCAGAGAATGATAAAATGGCCAGTTTAACATCTCTCCACCCAGATTATACTCCTAAGGGTGAGATTGTTTTTTCCTCACCTTCAAACTTTATGATTAATTAAAAATAGTACTTGGCTATACAGTTATATTATTTTTCTTTTGATTTTACTTTGACTTGAACTTAGTTATAGTGTTAGGGATATCATAGGCTCATGAAACTTTACAGCTGAATAAAGAAAGCCAGAGAGAAGGGGACAGCCTGGGCCTGAGCTCTGCCCCTGAGGTACAGGCCGTGTCCTCTCCACAGAGCCACACCACCTTCCCTGACTTACAACTGTCACCATCCTATGATATTTTGTTAGAGGAAGATGATGGTATATAAGTTAAGGGTGAAATGACCAATTCTCTCATACAAGTGAAATTTTGTCAGAATATGTTTATGCATATGGTTTTTCCCCCAATGCAAGATTTATCATATAAACAGATACCGTTGTATGATTCCTTTAAATAAAACAGCCATTTTTTTCTTAATTCATTTTTTAAAAGGACCTGGAGAGATAAGATTGGACAAATAGAATGAGATAAAAGACTAAATATAGTAATGTTTTATTGATCTGGGAATAATTATTAAATACCAGTTAAATTTGATTTCTCTACATTCTCTGTGGCAGAGGCAAGGTACTATGCTGAAAGTCACAGAGAAAGTTGACACTTGGAATTTTAAGGAGGATAACTGAGAGAGGTGCTGCTAGCAGCAGCATCGTAGTCCAGCTAAGAGTAGACAGATACCATGAATCTATAGCGATGCTACTCTCAGATTTTTTTCCAGCAGTGCATGAGGTCCAGCCTAGATGCAGAAAGGAGAGGATAAAGGGATGGATTGAGAGTGAGAAGTACGTGAGCCTGGAGGGCAGGAGGGAGTCAAGAGGAGCCTGCCCTCCTAGAATGATTGAGGTGGATCCAGATGGAATCAGGAAGTAGGTGGCGTTAGAAGAAACCACTAGATTGAGAGAAAAGGAGGCCTTCAAAGTGAAGAAGGAATGGTAGTGAGCAAGAGAAGGGATTTCCCTTTGGGGTGGGAGAGAAGTCCTTGATTTTTCACTCTTTGAAAGAAAACTAAGAAATTGTAAACAGGACTTTCTGGAGGCAGAGTACATCAGTGGGAATTCCTTACTGAGAGGTGAGCTTGTGATGGGTGGTCTGTTACAAGTTAGTCCTCACAGCCTGTCCCTTGATACACTCACTTTTCTGTCAGGAGGTAACTGCTTCTATTTCCTGTTTCTGAGGAGGTGTTTCAGGAAGATGTCAGAGGTCACACATACTAAAATAAATGTATCTCCTTTCTCTAAAACAGCATTTCCATTTAAATTAGAAATGATTATGATGTTACTCATAGAATTTGCTAAGGAAATTATACTCCTAAGGGTGTATATGCTGGATCTTGTGTTCATTGGAGAATTCCTCCTGACTAACCTCAGTCTGTTGTGACCATTTGGATTCACATCCTCTTTGGATTTGAGTCAGTTTCTCACTTCTTAACCACTTTACTTGTCAGTCTGTTTCCCTTCCTCCCACCCAACTCCCCCAACACACCATACACATACCTCTCTATTTTTTTCTTATATTTTCATTGTAAATTACAGAGAGAAAGTAGGTCTGGGTAAGGAACAAGAGTAGGAAGAATAGGTAGTTATCTGATCCCAGGTCTGTTATCCTGAAAACCTTGTCAGTTTTATCTTTAAAAGTACTCTTTTTTTCATAATATATATAAATGTTGAATCACTCTGTTTTATACTTGAAACTAATATAATATTGTATGTCAGTTATATCTTAATTAAAAAAAATTGCTCTGGTTATTGCAGGCTCACAGATTTGCTCAGCAGTTACTTGTAAAGCTAATTGGACTGTATGTCACTTTATATTTAAACCTCTCTTCCCTCATTCTCATTACTTCTCAGGATGCAGAACTCAGGCTTGGAATTAGACTTCCTGGTTCAAGTCCCAGCTATTTACCTATTATCTACCACTTAATGTCTGACATTTTAACCCCCTGTGCCTCAGTTTCCTTTTTAATAAATTGAGGATAATAATAATGCCTATCCTAATAAGGTTGTTGTACTAAATGAGTTTAAGTATAAGGCACTTAGAAGAGTTTCGAGCTCAGATTAATTTCTTAATAAAAGTTAACCATAGAATTAGAAATAGTTGTTGAATTATCCTTCACTGACATTACTTAGGTGTCTGCAAACCTGAAGTTTCAAATATGACTTATATTCCAAGAATAATGCTTACAATAATGGGATCTGAATTAAATAAAATGACAAAGTAGGACTGTGCCTTTTGGCAGATTTTTTTTCTTTTGTTTTAAGGAAGCGTCAATAGTGAAGTTTAAGTAATTGCCTTGTGAACATTGTGATCTTTAATTTTTGGTAAGTTCTAAGAGCATAATTATTTAGATTAATTTTTCCTGTGGGAGGATACTCTTGGGTTTTATGACTTTTTGTGTTTTTTTTAATGTGTATTTTTAAAAAAACTTATTCAAAAACTGATTTGCTATATTTTCAGTTTTATAAACTGAGTTGCATTATTTAAGATTCGAGTTAGAGCACTCTATTTTTTGCCTTATATTTGTTTATGTAGGTAGCTGTGGTAAGGAGGACTGCATTTTCTCTTTATTTTTTGTAATCCCCGTGGTCTCAAATGAGAATTCCATGATATGTCATAGGTCTTCATTTTAGTCCTTTTGATTTCACATATCAATTTATGACTTGGTCGTTACCATTTATGTTTGCCAATAATAGTCACTTATATATTTATTCTTAAATCCGACTAGTTCTTGAAAATCTTAGGAATTGTTTTTGTTGAAAATTTTTTTCTTTATAATTTGATAATTAAAGGTTCCCCTTTTTACATATGTCTTAAGCTGTCAGAACTTTGTGAAAATTGGAAATAGATCCTCTGAAAGAGTTGGGGGGGCCTCTGAATAGTGTAACTATTCATTTGACTATCCATTTTAGTGGTATCATTTATATTTATATATATACAATTACCTACTTGTTCCAGTTATTGTTTCTTAAGTCATTGTGCTGTTTAAGGGAAAAAATGCTTAATTTTCACACATTGTAGGAAGACTCGTTCTAGAACAGTCTCACATAAACAAGAGATATATTTTTTTCATGTTAGAACTTCAAATATAAACTTTAATAAAACTTCATTATTTTCTACTCTGCATTAGCTATTATTAGTCTTTAGCTTAGGGACTGCATTTATTCCATATACAAAACATAACTTCTTAAGAAGACTACTCACAGTAGGATCCTTTGAATTTGCAGCTGCACCACTAAGAGGCTTGATCTCAACTGTAACTGCTGTTTTTAATCTGTGTTTAAGGAAGACAACAAGGCAGAGTCTAGTTGTGTATTGTAGGGGGTTGATACCTCTTTGATGTATGGAATCTGTTCAGTTTCTGTTATTATTTGAAAAATAATTTTTAAAAAATTTGTTACCTTAGAAAATTAAAATCTATTAAATACATACTGACACATCTTGGGTCAAGATATGGGCAGGGAGAAAAGCTTCATTTCTTCTCCTTTAACCTTGCTAGACCTTCTGGGGATGCTGAATGAGTCTTGATAGGCTGTCTAAAGATGCTTTCTGCTTAGATTCTGACCTAGAGATGCAGAAATCTGCTCCTTGCTCCATGAAGGGAGGCGCTTGGTGCTGCCAGAGCAGAGGGTCACAGGGTTGGTGTTGACAGTGTACTATTTAAATTTCTTGTGAGGAGCTTCCGGATGTCTTTGCTGTCCTCCTTGAATTAGTTAAGGTGATTATTATTATTTTTTAAATGCCCAGCTTCATAGTATCCTGGGAGATTGATTCACTTGTAATTGGGAACTCCTTGGCAGAGAATACCATTAGGTTCATTGCTGTAGAGAACCCCCTGGGCATGTCTCCATTTTGATGTTCAGTAGATGTTTGCTGTGGGATCTCCGGACTGTTGTTCCCAGGAATTTTGAGTGTTTTCAGTTACACAGCCTCAAATCTACCCACAGGCAATTTTGGTTATCAGCGAGAAGCTACTGTTCAGATCTTGAGTGCATCCATAATATCTTTCTCTTATTTGCTAGGCAGAAGATGGTCTTAGTGATTGTGAGCTGCTGGCTGGCACCTTTGCAGAGCAGGAGTAAGTGAGTGCTGTTCAGCTTCCAGTCCTGTGAGTCTGATGCCTTTCCTCCCTGTTTGGGCATCACTGCCGAACACATGCATTGAAATCCTTCATGATCATCAGTTTGTCAGATGATTATATTGTTGCAAAGAGTCTGTCCAGGTCTTTTGTATCTTTTTTTTCTTTTTGTCTCCTTAGTGTATGTCCATTGTGATGGGAACATAGGCATTGATGATTTTGGAAGACGGCACAATATGTATTGAAGCTAGATTAGCAATTTTAGGCTTAGTGAATGATTACAAACTCCTCCAAAGGAAATCTTTTCCCCGAGCACCAGTGTCATCAGCCCAGTGCTGCATGAGCTGCTGTTCAACAAATGAACTTTGGCCCAGTCCTGTGGTGCCATGTGTGTTTTCAACAGTTCACTCATTTTTTCTTGTGGATTGCTTCATAGTATGGTGTGCTGTTGCTGTCTGCCACACCTTTGTTACAGGGTTAGAGGAAGTTTTCCATTTGTTTGCACAGTGTATCGCAGAAGTATAAATCCTTGAAATGCAACAAACCAATGAGGCTTGGTTGGCACAAGGTAGACAATCTCTAGAACACCTTTTCTCTTGTCCTCTCTGTGGGAAGTGAGTACTGCAGCCCTGAGCAGGACAATATGCATGGCCAAGGGGCAGGTAGAGAATGCTGTGGCTAGGAGGCCCCACCATCACCAGACTTAAGTTGTATGGCCTGTAACAGAGAAGGGTGACGCGGAGACATCTGACCTGGTCTGTTCGTGAACGGTCATTATGTTTTACGACCAAAAGACAGACCCGACCTATTGCACATCTTTCTGTATTTTCATCAACCTTGTTTGCTGTTGTTGAGTGAGGCCTTTACATTTGCTGTATTGTTTAAGTCCTTTTAAATTCAGTGTCAAGGTCAGAAATTTTCTGTGTACTAGAGAGCACTTCACTGTTAGAGTCCTTCAGGTAATAATATATTTTATCAGGAGGTATGTGTGACTGCATATGTGGCTGACAATGGTGGTCACGGAATCATTCTTTAATTTGATGAACTTTTAGATTCCACCACAAATGAGGTAGCCAGAAACTTTATCCCTTTGTAGGAAAGGACTTCTGTAAGTTTCCACCAGAGTTAAGATAACCACACACAGGCTAGCTTTGGCTATGTACGGTTGCCGCTTACAGACCCAGGTCCTCAGTCCCTTTGCATAAAAACTCCCCACTTAAGAGTTCCAGAATGAAAACTTGTAAAGAGATTGAGAATGAGAAATTAGGATCCTTAATTGCAAACATAACTAGAATTAATCTGCCCATATTGAGGTTTATGTAATATTTCTTTTCTGGTTTCTTTATGAAATGTTGTCTTTCACTTGGTTACTAGTTAGGGGTATTCTGCTAAGAGATTTCACGTCTAACAAATCCAAGGTAAGAAGGATTGTAATAGGCAGGCTGCTTTCCCCTACGGCAGGTGTATGAATACACTCTCTTACTTGGAGAGACTCCCCAGAGCCCCAACATTTTTTATGAGCTAAATTTAATTCCAACATTTTTAAGTATAAGAAATATATTTACCAATAAAATAAAGTTGTTGGAAAAATAATTTATATTAAGGAAACTTGATTCCTAAGCATGGAAATTGAAACCTTTAAACTTCATTTAGTTAAGTTATGGGCTTTGGGATGAACAATTATGATTTTGATAATTCTCATAAATGTCAAACAGCAAGTGATTGAGTTATAGATTTTTATTTATCCCCAAATAATTGTAGATACCGTTACTACCTGACTAGTTGATTTTGCATTAGGGTGATATTCTTTCTCACAGAGTAAGGCTTCCATTGTGTTTGACTACCTCCCATCCCCCACCTTAGACTCAATCCAAGTATTTTATGGTGTATGCTAAATGATAAATGAGCTGTTTACTAATTTCTTATTGAAGTGAAATAGAAATTTGGATTATTGGAATTTATTATTTGGGGGCATCTGGCTCATCCTTGTTTTTGTTTGTTAAACAGGAAAAGGACCAGCGCAGCCTAGACATAAACACTGCCAAGTGCATGTTGGGACTGTTATTAGGAAAAATCTGGCCCCTTTTTCCAGTTTTTCACCAATTCTTAGAGGTACCAAATTGTTATTTTATGGAATATATGTTTGCTTGCTTAGAAGTACCAAGTATACTTTATTTAACCATTTTATGTAACTTGCTGTTTGTTGTACTTTTCTGCCTGTAGGAATTGTGGTGACGTAATTGCTGTCCATGAACAGCTGCCCGTTTTCTCTGTGCCCATGTGTGCATTAACGTTGTGTTGCATCGCTCCCAGAACAGACGCATCAGGGACAGCCAAGCTCTTTCCTGTCCTCCCCTGTCTCGTCCTCATTTTAAGGCTTCACTTTTGTTTAGATTTCTTGCTCTTATAACAGTAGTAAAGCAAGATTTACTCTTTTCTGGCTTGAGATGGATTTTCACTTTTATTGAGCAAAGCTTAAAAAACAGCCATCTGCCTTCTTATTAAAAAAAAGTTTGTAATGCAGTCTTCTCTACTCTTATCTCCAAGTAACTTGGGGACCTTGAATCAATCTAAGTGTTAGGCAAACTGACAATATCTCCTTCAGTTTAAAATTTCTTCACGTTAGCATTAGAAATAATCCAGCACTTTACTCCGTTTGTTCGCTTTAAGTATTAGTGATAAAAAAAAACTTTATGCTGCTGGTTATTAGGAGCAGGTTTTAATGTAGTGTAATATTTTAATGTAGTGTAATATTTTAATGTAGTGTAATACTGTAGAATCTAGAAGCACCTGAGATGTAAGTTGGAGTTACTGGATTTTCATACATAGATAGCATTCTTCTTGCCCTTCAGCCCCAAACCCTTTTAAAAAATGCCCTTTGCTTGGAAGGATTGCGGATGTTGGGTCTGAGGAAATCCTGGGCCCTGACTCTAGCTTCACTCTTGGAATAATCTTTCTCAAGACTTGGTTTATGTAATTATCCGGAAAAACTTCCAACTGATACAACTCCTTGAGGAACATTATTAAAATTTGCTTGTAATGTTGCTAACTGGAACTCCTCAAGAAAGGTATAAAAACTGGTTTTAATATAAAATATTTGCTTACATGATCTGTTCTAATTTCTCTGACAGCCCCATGAAATGTTCGCTTTATTTGGAAAATGAGTAGAAATAAGTTCTTGTTCTCAAGAGAGTTTAGCAAAATTTGAGCCTGAGCATGAAAGTTCTTTAGCTGAAAGACCTCGCTGCAAGCCAGTTTGACTTTGCAGAATTCCAAGAGCCTCATCATCTGTTTCAATGATTGTTTTTTGCCTTTAGTTGCTTAGAGAGTTAAACTTGTACTCTGTGCTTTGTTCTCTTTCTTATTAGTTTGTATTTTTCTTTTAAAAGGACACAGATCTTTTCATTTGAGCTTTTGTGTTTGCATCCTCAAAACCATTGGCTCGACTCTCTTTGCTTTTTATGTGCTTGTATTGTTTTCCACTGTTTCAGATATTAGTGGTTGATTTAAAAATTATTGGATCTAGCTTTTATTTTCAAAGCTTCATGTAGGAATACTGTATTTTAAAATATACTTTTGGCCTATTTATTGTCTAAGAGGACTAGAAAACTACTTCATGGCTATTCTGATTACTTTTATGACTGGATTCAAGTTTTGAATTATTAGAACAGTAATTTTCTTCAATGGCTAGAGCACCTAGTCAGAGACCGCATATAGCTCTCAGTAGGTCCTCATGTGTGTACTTTTAGCTGACAATGTGACAGGTCGTGTGCTGGTCATGTCAGGTCTATTCATGGGAGCTACTCTTTATTTAGCACTTACTGTGTACCAAGCACAGAGTGAAGTGCTTTACATAAATTACACAAATTCTCTCTTTTAATCCTTGCAACATCTCTGTGAAGTAGGCATTATCCCCATTTTATATAAGAGGGCTTTTGCAGTCTAGAAATTTCACTTCTAGGGATATAAAATTTTATTTCGTTGATGTGCTTGTCATTTTATGTTGAACCCCCATAATATTTTTGTAATGAAAATTGTTATCTTAAGTTCTACGCTTGCTCTCTATCTCACCCTTTTCCTAGATTGGTACTTAACACACCACATATGGAGAGAGCTTCATGAACTGCATTAAAGTTGATTCATACAGCAATTGAAACCATCCCATTTGTTAATTGTATCAGTAATTCATATTAATTTTCCCTCCATCAGCAATCAAAATATAAAGTTATTAACAAAGACCAGTGGTGCAATGTGCTAGAGTTTAGCAGAACAATTAATCTTGACCTCAGCAACTATGACGAAGATGGAGCGTGTAAGTACCGATGCCGGGTGTTCTCTTACTCTTCCCCCGTTGCTGTACATTTGCTTATCCTTCTCATTGTGAAAAGCCTCAGAGCTGTGTTGTTTTCTCTCTCTCTCTTCAGGGCCAGTTTTGTTGGACGAGTTTGTGGAGTGGTATAAAGACAAACAGATGTCCTAGGACTTTATGCATAGCAGCGAAAGAGTCACTGTTACCACAGTTATGTCAACCATTAGCCATAAATTGCTGTTTGTATCAAAGCGCATGCTGCTTTTCTTGCACTGTCTCCCTTTTGCAGGGACATTTTTGGTGTTTGCTATTGAATGGGCCAGCTCTGCCTGCTGTGTAGCATTGTTCTCTTGGAAGGCTGCTTTGCAGTTTGTATTTACACTACAGATTGGTGAATTTGCCAACGTCCTCACTGTGATTATGTGTATATTGCTGTTTAAATTTTGTATATGTGTATAAAAACAAGCTTCACCTAGAGATTATTTCTGCAAAATGTATTGTAAAAATAATTTTGAGGCATATTTCTAGTCCCTTTTTTCAAATGAACCAATTATACTTTTATTTGGTCTCAGACGTAGCATTTCAGAAGACAAGACAGAACAGCTGTTACCATAAGCAAATGTTGCCAGAATTTACCTTATCATTTAGGAAGCCAACTTTGGAAGGAGGTGGATGGGAGTTAATAACTTTTCAGAGGCATATGCCAAATATAATTTGGTTTTCTTAAATATTAGCAGTTTTAAATGACGAAACTGATAATTATTTGAACGTATAGACATATACATGTCACAAATCATTTCCACCATGAAAGGTATAGGTTTAAATTTTCTAATGTTAAAAGCCGTAGTAATTTGAATATAGGTACAAATGAACAAATTAAAATTGTAACTTTTGTGTGTGTGGTGGGATGGGTTTTAAATTCTTGCAAACTTTCTTTAGTGTTGTTTTTTCTTTTGCTTTCTTCTTGTCAGTGTTTGGTCTGCTGACGCTCTCTATGCCATTCTAAGTCAAATTTGTTTGGCTCCCCCATGAAACCTGATGGTTTGCTGGCATTGTATAACTGCAGAGCACTTTTAGTTGTGGCTTGAACTTTCAGTTAAGCTTTCATGGTGTCTGATTTTCTAATATTTTGGGAAAAGAGCTCTATTATAAGTGAGAGGTTTTTGTTTTGTTTTCTTTTTTTTTGTTTCTTTCATGCTAGGCTTTTCCTGGCAGAATGTCCATTGCAGGCAATGGACACGAAACCACCAGCATTGAGCTAACTCTATTACACAGTAGGACCTTTCCTGGAGAGGCTACTCATCATTACCTGAGTAATTTGTGCAGAAAGGTGATAGCCATTATTTATGTGGATGAGGAAACAAGAGTAAACAGGATGGTGTTTTTAGGTTTGTATTTTATGTCTTTTTTTCCTCCCCTTGCCTTATCCTTCTTGAGGAAATATATAGATAACATGTTTCCCCTCAACTATCTGGTGCTATTGAATGACTGATTTAGTCCCTAAAGTTTTGTGAAAACACAAAAGTCTAATGATGTAATCCATCCAAGTAAAAAAGCTAATGGTACATTTAAACAAGTGAATGCTATAGGTGTAAGCAGGATCCATGATTGAACATGTAATGATTGGAAGAGGTTTGGATTATTTTAAAATCTAGCCAAAAAATCTTTTTGGATTAATTATGAACCTTTAAATAGCATTAAATGAGAAAAGCACACAGACAATGCTACTTTTGACCACTACTCACAGTTTCTTTGCAGTGTTCAAATTTTCATAATATTTGTTTTTCTCTAAATGAACCACCAAAGACAGAAATTCTGAATTTATATACAGTGTGTTGAGCATATACAAAATCATGATATGGTGAAATGAAAGTACTTCCTTTTTCTGCCCAATAGAAAGGTTTGGTTTGCTGTGAAATAAACCAGAAGTTTGACAAACTCTGTAGTGATTAAGCATACTTAGTCATTCCTTGTTTAGGAACTGTTAACTCACTTCTACCTTATAAATTCATACCGTTTTGCACAAATTAATATCTGAAAAGAATAGAAGATGTTAACGGCAAGTACAGCTCTTGAGACTAATGTGTTGAAAGGAGTTCTGTTCCGATGGTGCCATTCTAGTGGCAATTGGCTATAGGCAAGTTCAGGTCTGTGGAGAACATGATTCCGTTTTCAAATGTATCCTATAAAGTTTTTAAAAGTCACACTGTAAAGTCAGTAGTTCTTAAATTTGATCAACTATAAATCACAAATGAATATACACGTATAAATCATAGATGAAATTATTTTAAAAGTTTTGTTAGAAACTGGAGAAATTTTTAAACACTAAGCATATTTAATCCTAGATTTAAGGACTGTTACAGGGGAGATGTTACATTTCATCTACAATGAACATTTTGATGATAGCGGAAAAACCCAAGTAAAAATTATTTCATGATGCATAATATGAAAGTAATACTCCGAAAGGATAATCTGGCATATTTAGAAAACTTCAAATAATCTTTAAACTCCCTTGAAAAATAAACCTCTGTGACTACAGAATGCTTGCCCTTGGTTTTCTTGATTTTATTAAGTTATTTTTAAGGGGAAGGAAAGAGGTCAGACAGAGTAATAAGATACCTTTTCTAAAACATGTCCCTGTTACATAAAATTGAGCAATCATCAAGCACTTACTGGGTAATGTTAAATAAATTAGGGTGCCTTCTTCTGGTGTTCCTTTATTACCTAAGTCTATGCCCTTTATCTCTTTCCATTGTGTTGTGAACTCCTCATTGCAATACTCTGTCGTAATGGAATACAACTTTTAGATGTTTACTGCTGTGGTAGGTCAGAAATTTTGTTATTTGATTTGTCATAAAAACTCATTGTAATGTTACATGCAGCTTTTTTGAAGCATGAACTCTGGATTAAGTTTTTATAAATCTTACTAGACAAACCTGGTTTAACAACAGATTTCTGTTGCCGCTCAGTCTCCATTTTAACAGTGCTTTTGAAATTTATACAGAAAGCTTTAAAAGTTCGTTTGTCCCCTTGGTTTTTATTCTTACAACTGCTAAAATACCTCTGTAAGCCTTATCTTTTATTCTTTCATATGTTGTATAATAAATGTATAGAGTTCATTGACCAACTAATATGTTGGGTGTCTGTAAATGAGACCAAAACGTGGGTTGCTTTTTTCATAAAATAATTTCTCTTGGGGGTTACTGTTAAATGAACAGCAGCTAACCTATAACTGTGAATGCTTCGTGTCGTCAGTATTTGCATTACATTCATAAACGTGTGCAAGTCCTGTGACTCCCAGCTTAACTCAGATACTGTTATGCCACCTAACTTGATTGAGTACAGCAAACTGGTTTTAGGTTTTCATGGAATTGATGTAAAATGATATCCCATAAATAAAAAGTATTTGTGTTTGGTTTCAGAACTGATTTGTAAATTCTTTCTTCCTTTCTCTGGCTTTTTCTTCAAAAACCACTTAAGGTAGTTTTTAAGTATTTTGGGTTTTATTCTTTTTCTTTTCTCAACTTTTTATATTGAAAAACTTCAAAGCATAGAAATAATGTAAGAATTATATAATGAACACTCATCCATATACCTATCACCTAGGTTTTCCAGTTAATATTTTACCACATTTCTGTGCCACCCTGTGTGCATGCATTTCTTTCTATGAATATATAGATAAACTTTTTTCTGAACCACCTGAGAGTAAATTACATTGACACTTTATTCCTAATATTTCCAAACAAGGGCATTCTTAGCACCACAATACGGTGATCACACTCAAGGAATTTGACACTGATACAATACTGTTACCCAGTATACAGTCTAGATTAAAATCTCCCCATTTGTACCAATAATGGCCTTGATAGCTATTTTATTTTTAATTCAAGGACAAGCATTGCATTTAGTTGTCATGCTGCTTTAGTCTCTTTTAACCTAGAATGGTTGTAGATACAGTACAAACACTATAGTGATTTTGGCCAAATAGTGATTTTTAAAAATGTAGTACCATATGTTGTGTATTTCTGAACATTGAGTTATAATTGAATGCTTACCGTGTGCCAGGAGCCAGGCACAACTGATTATACTACCTCCAAGGCCTACCGCCCAATTAGTCTGTAAGTGTATGTTGGCCCTGGTGACCACTATCTGAAGTTGTCTCACACTAAAACGTCCGCTCCTTAATGGCAAGACCTCTGGCACAGTGTGGATGCTCAGAAAATGTATGTGGATGGGAGCAAGTAAGAAGTTTTGCACTTGGCAAAGAGTTGTCAGGACCTAAGAAACTTCATGTAAAGATAAATCAGGAAGGACAGATATAGACTTTTAAGATTTTTAGAAGCTTGAAAGCAAGTGAAGAGGCAGAAAACAAGATTCCTGGAAAATGGAATCAAGAATCCAGGTGCTCACTGTTTACGTTGGTTTTGTAGATGGTTCTTTCAACTATTTGGGCCAAAAGCTGAGGGTCAAAACAGAGAAATATTCTTCCAGACACCTACAAAGAGAGGGGATAGGTGGTGGGTGGAGATAAAGGAAAAAGCTTAATCCGAAATTGATAGGAGTGGGAGGTGACAAACGTTTAGACAGGATTCTTAACCTGGGCTACAGCAAACAGTCATGAGGTGCACGTTATCCAGTAATAGAAAATAGGAACGTGAGATGTGTTCTCTGGGCAATACTAGTGGTGCACAATAAAATTAACGGGTTGAAATAAAGTTTTCCAGCAATGTCATTGGAACGAAATAGACCAGGGAGAGAATAAATCACTAATGTCCACTTAAGACCGCTCCCCCAACCCAAAAACAACAACAACAACAAAAACAGCTGAGGTACGTTGCAAACATACCTCTGTAGGAAAGAAATGATAAGAAGTTTTCTCTAAAGGAAGGGCATTTTTAAAGGTAGGTTTTTTTGTTTGTTTTTTAAATAATGAGACAAAAATGAAAACCATTATCTGTAGGAATGGGAGATTGCTGGGCCAACCCTGGGGCTGTGGAAGCCCGGAGCATAGTTGGCTACTCTGGATGGCAACTTTCCTGACTTGTCTGAACCTACAGGAAGGTGGGATGAATTTTTCCACAGTGCTGTCGTGTGTATTACATCCTACTGAAATGGCTCATTTGAATGTAAACCCCCAGTTCTGCTGTGAAGAATAATGTTTAGGCAGAAGATTAGAGAAAAGCTTTCATCATTCCTTTAGAAAAGAATTGTCTTTGAAACTTGTTACAACTAGATGAAACAAAATATCAGAGGAAAAAAACTCACTTGAGGAAATAATACATTAAGCTTTCTGGCCATCTACTTATCTAAGTCTGTAGGGCAGAAAATAATCCAAAATAGGGCATGTTCACTACTTTTGGCACAATCAGCAGAAAATTGTTTTTTTCCCCCACTGAATTTGTCCCTGGCATTTCAATCGCCTTAAAAAATAAAATCATCCCATGTATACAGAAGTACTTGCTTAGAAGTTATGGTAAGGATGGCTATGCTGAGAATAATAATTGGAAACTGAAAAACAAAAATTGACTATAGTAATTAAATGGAAATTTTTAAAAACATCATTTAAAATGTAAATCCCTTCTGAAGAAATGTATTCAGTCCTTTGAAAGAGATTCCTTTGCAATCACTGAAGAAAGTAGATTGTGATGAATCCTGGCAATGAGAAAGTAAGCTGAAAGGGTTTCTTTTTTCCTCTTAACACTCCAGCAGAGACATCTCAGAATTGCCTAAATTTGAATATTTGAAATTCAAATTAATCTAGAAATCTTCCAATAAGCGTGTGATGGTAAAGAGAGCAGCAGCTGTACTCAATACCGGTGACCTAACTCACTAAAAAGTTTTGGGCCTACTTCCAATAGTACACGTATTGAAAGCTACTGTATTTCGTCTCTACTTGCTTATTTATTTTGTCTTCATGACCTGTGGTGGCTCGTAAATACTCCATCTTGAGAGTAGGGTTTGGACAAGGGTTATAATTCTATCACAGATATACCCCAAATCATTAAATAAAATATGAAGTACCTTTTAGCAATCTATTCTGCACATCTCAAAGTGCTCATAAATCCATCAAGTCCTTGCAAGATTGGTTTGCAGATTCTCAGTACAATTGTCTCTATTGACAAAGTTCAATTTTATGTTCGGCAGAATTCCTAAGTGAAATTGGGAACACAGGCATTAAAGTTTATATAAGCATGTGCAGAGGAGGCTGGGATAAATAGAAAATAGATTGAAGAATTGGGAAGGACTTCTGGATGGGAGGTCTTGTGCCAATTAGGTTCAAGTGGCATCAACCATTTATAAATGGTTGACTAGACAGACACTCAGTTGGAACTGAGTTTCTTTTGGAGAGAAGGGCATTGTAGGGATAGATGGGGACCCAGTGTAGGGCTCTCCTTAGGCCCGGAGTGCACACAAAGGCAGCAATAGAGGCGGTAGAGAGGGTCGGCTTTTCAGACAGAAGTGTTTGTTGTCACCAAAAGATAATATAATTGATGAAAAGATGCCAACAGAAAAACAGGGACTTTAATGATGAAGAATGTGGAGTGTTTGTAGGCAGCTGCATAAAGCAGGAGATGATAAAGCAGTGGAGGAACTGCTTTTCCGGTCCCCAAAGTTCCCTATGGGAGTGTCCAACTATATTTGAAATGGCCCTCACAGCAAGGATTCTGCCAGGCAGGAGGTACTCTCTTTGCTCTTCTGCCGCCCTCTGGAGACTTTAGCCACAAGCCTGCCCACTCATTGGATGGAAGTTACGTGCTGACACCCCTGATCATTCCCTGCAGAAAGGGGACCAAGGTCAGTTTTCCAGGAGTGTCTGTCACCAAGCCCAGCTGTTAGGCACTTTAATAGAGGGGAGGACACCCACAGGAGGGAGGCCTCAAAGATTCTGGGAGTGGTTAGCCAAAGTGCCGACGTGTGAGAAGGGTCAGTACGGCACAGGGAGATTCATTTAGTGGAGGGGCCTCAGTGGGGAGAGACTCAGTGGGGGGAGACAAGCGAGCTGCACTTAGTGTAGATGAGAGGACTTCGCTGGGAGGACACTGTGGGAAGAACAGGAAGTTCACCCACCAACTAGTTTTCAGAGACCCAAAGCTCATGCTGTGTTTGCATCAAATCTCCCTTAGAGGAAGCATTGACTGCCAGCATTCAGTTACAGGGAGAGCTTGCAGGCTGGCAGAGACCTGTGCTCTCTCCTCTCCGTCAGAACGCACAGTTTTCATGCAGCGTATGTTTTTCTGTGCAGTTACATTGCTTTAGTCTCCTTCCTGTCCCGCTCCCCCAATCCTCCCTGCTAAAAGAATTATTTGCTAAAAGGTACCTGCAACCATCTCCTTCTCCCTCCAGCATGGACATTTGAAGATAAGGGAGCAGACTTTGGTGGGTCTTTTTAGGCAAACTGGTTTTTGAATTCTGATCACTATGGGATGACATTGCAGGTGACAGACTCTGGATACTGAAGAAGAAAAAATTAGACTCTTTATCTTTCTAGTTTAACACAGTCATCTTCACACTTTAGCAGTGTTCCCCAACCTTTTTGGCACCAGGGACTGGTGCTTCTATGAGAATCTCATGCCCAATGATCAGAGGTGGAGCTGAAGCTGTGATGCTGGCGCTGGGGAGTGGCTGCAAATACAAATGAAATTTCACTTGCTCACCCACTGCTCACCTCCTGCTGTGCAGCCTAGCTGTGCAGTACCAGTCTATGCCCCAGGGGTTGAGGACCCCTGCTTTAGCACACTGATGTCATGTGCATATTCATGGATTTTGTGTTGAGTGTTGGTTGCCAGCAAGCTGTAATGAATTAAAGGGATGTAATCAAGAAGGCTGGTTGGTGGCTTGTTGACATCATTTAACTCCTTTCAGAAGAGAAGATGGCCAGCCAGGCCATGTGCTTAACACTGATCTCCTTGAACATCTTTCAACAATCATGGGGAGTATATGGAGGAAACTGAGGTTCAGAATGTCCTAAGTCACATGCTAGAAGGTGAGGGAGCTCAATTTAGACTTGGGTAGATGTCTCCATCCAGCAGATTACAGGAGAGGCCACATGGTACAGAGACAAGTTTGCCAGGAGGAGGGTCGAGGCATATAAGCACCATGTGTGCTATTTGGTTTTCTGGTGGACTTCCTTGGGCCCTCTCTCCCACTAATTTTATCAAGAGTTTCAGGGAAACACAGAGTTCAAGGACTGGCTGGATTTTCAGAAGTGGGAATGTTTAGAGATCAGTTAAGCTTCAGCTGTGGAATTGAGGTCACTGGAGTGAGGCTGCTACTGACTGGCCACCTTTCAGAAGTATGGGCGGCTCTCAAAGGCACAATGTGATGTACGTGTGTTTTTTAACAGCAACAACCAATTAACTCAGTTCTCACGCTCAACCTGGAGATACCATCAGATCCCACAGATTAAAGTCTCAGCCCCACAAGACTGCTGTGTTGCCCCCCACTCCCCACTTCAGACGCCCCCCTTGGTTCTCACCAACTGGCTATAAATTGGAGGTTCCCACACCCCTTCAGGGGGATTAATTAATTTGTTAGAGCACCTCACAGAACTCAGAGAAACATTCTACTTACTAGCTCACCAGTTTATTATAAAAGGATGTAACACAGGAACAGCTAGATGGAAGAGATGCATAGAGCAAGGCATGGGGAAAGTTTGGAAGCAAGTTCAGTTAATAAATACCTGTGACTCTTCTCTGCTGACGGGTAGAGGCTACCTCGTGGATCACAAGCAATTGAGATGTGAAAAGTTTACCACCAAAATAATTGTAGGTAACATCTGCTCAACGCTTTCTATGATCCAGGCCCTATCCTAAGTTCTTTGTAGGCAACAACTTAGTCCTCACTACATCCTTATTACTCTCGTTACACAGCTGAAAATATCAGAGGCACAGACAGGTTAAGCAATTCTCCCATGGTCACACAGTTAAAAAGAGGCAAGATTTGAACCCAGATAATCTATCTGGCCACAGAACCCATACTCTTAACTTCTTGTTTTTTTTTTTTTCCACTTGAATTTTTCCTTTTTAACAGGAGAAACTCAAGTTTTGATGTGTGCATACATGGAATTAACATGAAATTCCAATACTTTTAACTTCTATCCACATAGCTCCTCTAGGCTAATAGCAGCCATCTTAACTGCTCTCGCATACATGCTCAGTAATGGTATGGAAAATACAATTTTTTATGCCTGGGAAGAATGTTCTTCTTGCCCAAAGAAAAAAATTTTTTCTCTGTTGGCTGTGGTTTAGAAACACATTTGTGTGTGGTAAGCCCTTGCTTTGGCAGTCTTGCAATCAAAAACTCTTCCTCCTGCATAGTCAAGGAGGAAGCTTGGAATTGGGGAGGCTGCTGACCAAGTGGAAGAAGCTTCTGACCTCAGGAGAGCTTGGCTGTGACAGTAACTCTGCCCATTTTTGGAAGCAGTAGGAGCCCTCTCTTTGCCAAGCCCTGTTCTGTTCTGTTCAACAAACACCCTGTCTGCTTCAAACCCCAATTCCTTGGGAAGAAGGGAGATTATAAGTAGCATATCATTTTGTAACATCCGACTTTTCTCAGTGGGATCCCATTTAGTTCTTTTTTTTTTTTTTTTTTTTTTTGTCAGATACTCTTGGTTTTTTTTATCTATTTGAACATATATGACATTATATGAATTTATTATTTATTTCTATGATGAGCCACCTGGGCCAGTGTGGGGACCAGGGGTACAGATTTTGGCACTTACCACCACCCTACTTAAGCTACTGAGAACTTTCTGTGTTTCCAAAGTTTTAGTTTCTGCTTAATCCAACTTCATCTTAGAGTAAGTGAAAGCTAGTTACTCCTTCAAATTAAATTCTAAGCCACTAAATGGAAAGTGCCCAAGAAATTCATTAATAGCTTAAATATCACACGTATCCTTATGACTCATTTCTTTCCGTAAATGTGTCTCTGGAAATGCTTGATTAAAGAAAGAGCTTTAAGAGAAGACAAGCAGAACCCTGACATGGCTCAAATTTTTTAAGGGTGCTGGGATGTCTGGGAACTCTATGATTCCAGCCCAGGTAACTGTTGGGTGCCAGCAGATGGCAAAGTGCTTGTTTGCGGGAATGAAGCTTGACTGAAGCCAAAGTGAATAGTTGTAGCCACTTCAGTGTTTCAGCTTGTCCAGGCAGCGATCTCCACATGTGAGACCTGCTATGCATGGCTCCTCTCATGCAGTTTAATTATATGAATAATTCTAAGGATACTCTTAGATACCAAATTGGTGCCATAAGCAACTTAAATTTTTTTATTCATCTTAGAGATAAAGAAGAGGCATAGAAATGCCAATTTTACAATGAGCCAGCTCTTCTCAGACTTTTAATTTCAGTTTCTTGGAGAGGAGCTGATTCAAATTCTCTCAGTGTAACAGATTTGGGTTCTGTGGTTTTGATGTATCCTCAAACTGTACCAGCTACCAACAACGTATGATTGGGATGCTTTGTTTATTGCTCATGACTTAGTGATAAATAAGATTTCATGTGCCTTCTATAACTTGAAAATCTTTTTATCAAAGTCATATTATGGACATGGTTATGAATTGTGTAATTCAGAAAGGATTCTAATGAAACCAAGTCATCTGTATTATTCCTTCCCAACCCAGTTTACTCATCATATTTTTAATATCCAAGAGTTTTCAGTTGTTATTTGATGGTATAGTCTCCAATTTATCTGTTTACTGCTGAATCATTTTCTTCAGCGAGTTCATCATGGTCTTTCTCTTTAATGCTTTAGGGCTTAATCAAATAAGTGATAATCTGCCAGAAAATCTGCAAATTTACAACTTTTTTTGATCCTGTTGGAAAGCTGAGGTAACAACCAACCAACTTGTCTAAGGAAAGACTGGAACATCCAAAAAGGATGGGCCGTGAGCACTTGCGTGGCTAGGGCAGGTGCTTCTAGGTGCTATATAAGCTGTTAAGATGGAGTCAACTAAGTTTTTTTTTTTTTTTTTTTTTTTTAACAAATCACTAGCAGAAGAATACAGAACCTGTGGAGCTACATGTTTTGCACCCATTTGCAGGTTCTTCACTGGGCCACACCACCTGCCCACAAACACTGGGGAAAGCATGAGAATGGTGTGTCATGGCCAAGGAACACTGGATTCAGGGAGTCACCTCTGCTGTGCAAGCCTGCTCTTGGTCTGAGGGAAGATGTCGCCTCACCCCTCAGGCTCTCCCTGCAAACACAACCCTGAGGAGTGGCGAGGGTAAGTGGGTGAGGGCCTTGCACTGCCGGCACATCCAATAAGAACTCGCAGGGACCCGCATGGCGGATCGCCTCTCCCAACCAGGTCAAGAGCCAGTCTCAGAGGAGCCAGGCCAGAGAGTTCCTCCACTGAGTAGGGAAGATCCCGTTTCTGCCCCAGTGCTTGCTGTTGAGGACAGGAGGATGTGAAACGGTAGAAGTGAAAGGTTGGAACCTGTCCCTTCTGGTCCTAAGGGATTATAGGAGGTGGTAAGAGGAAGCAGGAAGGGAGGAGTGAGATGGGCTTGCTCAGTGTGGAGGTAGGGACTGGCTTAGATGTGACCAATGCCAAGTTCAGAACGCCAAGGGCATCATTAGGGCTCTGGGAGGGGGATCCCCTGAGGTGCTACCCCCGACACAGACCTGGGGCCATCAGAGCCAAGCAGACTCAGTGGTGCATCAGGGTAGAAGACGGGGGTGCTAGAAGTTTGCTTTTCAGAGCT